>VDFB02152873.1:0-22091 GCA_007258455.2 Sequoia sempervirens | reverse complement strand
TGAACAAGACAAATTCCTTTTCATGGACCAGATGCTACAAGTTTCCCCTGTCAGGCTGCCATCTAACCTTTTCCATTTTGAATTCCCATCACCTAGCAGCCACTCACTCCTTTCGACCCAAAAATCATGAACAATGGATGAGCTATATTGATCACCTTTTGAAGCCATGGCCCCCACACGTTGGAACTCCTCCTGTGGACCGTTGTCTTGCCAGTGTTATTTCAATGATAGACCTCAAATAACCAAGCTTCCCTATGAGTCTGATTGCTCAAATGATGATCTTGATGCCCTCCAATCTTCAAAAGGACTTCAACCCACATGCTAAAATAGGGAAACCTCCGTGGTGGATCCCCACATAAGATCAAACCTTATGTGGTTGGGATAGTCAACACTGGTGGCTCCGATTGTCGCCCTCCCATAGCTATTCCAAAATGGCCATCAACCTGTGGGAAGTCCAATCCCTTGGACCTAAATTACTTAAAATCATTCTTGTGAAAGGATAATCTCAATCTTGAAGATATGTTAGGATTCTTAAATGATGAATTATTTGATCTAACATTGTTTTGCAAGATTCTAGCTAACTTTCTCATGTTTTCATGATTGAATGTGCTTACCTCTCTCTTTCCCATAGGATAAATGGAACCAGGTATAGGACCTTAGGAGGTGACAATGGAGAAGGGTAAGGGAAAGAAAACAACCAAAGCACCTAGCAGAAAAGAAGACAAGGACTAGATGAAATACAAGTTCCAAGGGGAACCTCTCAACTCCAAGGTCACCATGCACTAGAAGGAAATCTCAGACACGAACATCGAGCATGTAGAAATTTATGAATTTAAACAAGGATTTTGTATTAACCCCACAACAGAAAATGCAAGAAAAATTAGAGGTAGTGGGTTGGCCAAGGACGTTGGTTTTCCACTTGCTCTTGCTGCCCTTAAACTCGTAATGGCCTATTGAGAGGCATACCAAGAAAATACTAGAACCATTGTGGATAGAGATGGGAACATATTGGCTGATTTATCCACCAAGTCAATAGGGAAGGTTTTTGATATCCCCACATTCAGAGAAATGGAAGAAACATCCATGGACTATGGGAAAAAAGTGTGGGATGAGAACCCCCTCAAATACAAAAACATCATCAATCAATATTGGCTAAAAGAAAAGAGGGGTAGTGTTGCAAAGGTACCCTAGGAACTCTTCCGTAGTGATTTTTATGAGGATTACCATGACTTGGTAACCATACTAAGTAGAGTAATGTGCCTTCTGACCGTGGCCTACTTCCAAGATTGGATGCTTTATTTCACAAAGGAGATCATCTGTTGTAAAACCAAGTTCTTTTTGGTAGGGATAATTAGCAACTTCTTGCATGAGCAATTTGTGGTTGTCAAGAAGACCTCATGCCCTTGTCTATTTGTTGGCTGATATAACACAATACAAATGCTTGTTTTCAACTTTTGATGAGGAACCAAGTAGAGAGTTAAAGGTCTATGATAGATACCCTCAGCTCCAATTCAAGAACTTCAAGAGGGATTATTACAGGGTTAATGATGCTTTCATAGGTCATATTATTAGATTGCTTGAGGGTGACTTCGAAATAAGAGTCTCCCATAGTGTGAATGCCTTCCTCTGAAAAATTCACCTTCTTGTTCATTCAATTCCCTAAGTTTACATACATCTATGTTGAAGGTTTTTTGAAGAAACCATACAAGCTGCCTAAGTATCCTAATGACTAGATAATATTGTTAGAACTCTCTCGACAGTTGTGACATGCACATACCCTCCTGAGCAACGAACATAAGGTGGGGATTCCTTATCCCCTCTCATTTGGCCAAGGGCTATATGAACTCCACACCTCTCAATGTGTAGATAATTTAGATAAAGAAATTGTGGAGTATCACCTAAATTTCCACATAGTCTAACCACAAATGGACCCCTATGGTACACTAAAGAAGATGGTCATAATTGAATATGCCCATGGGAATAGTGTTGAAGATTTTTAGGCCAACTAGAAGAACAACAATGAAGTGTGAATGAGGCACTAAATGTGCATGACTGTGTGTTTTATGAAGAGAGTCAACCTATTCCATGTGTCGGACTAGGTAGTGGAGGATGAGAATATAGTAATTGATCCTTGGTATAATGTAGTTACCAATCTCCCAATATTATTGATTGATTGAGATGAGAAAGAGGTAAATGACCTCAATATTCTGACAAAGGCCATTGAGGCTAAGACTAGGGAATGGATTGATGGGTATATTTCCCAATTGAAGCAACAAGGGGTCACTTTGACCAATGAGGAACTTGAGGATGAACCGACAAGCAAAACTGATAGTGGGATAGTTGTTGGAGATACTTCAAAATATCCTCGAGCAACTAGTTCAAGGAAGAGAACAGAAGCAGCTAAAAGTGAGCCCAAGCCCAAGGTATATACAAGAAAAGCAGTGGAGGGTGAATCCTCCAAGAGACTAAAGACATTAGGCATTCCCACCATCTAGGAGGACCCTCTCCATGAAGGAGAAGTAGAGGCCAAGTAGCCAAAGTCTCCACCTATTGCCTCCATTCTTACAGCCACAACTGCTACTAATATTGCTACTATTGTTGCCTCTATTTCTACCTCTTAGGAAATAGTTGCCACTTCACCACCTGTGGTTCACATATAAGTTCAATTTTCCTCCACCTCACCCAAAGCCCACGTAATGATAATAGACTCATCTTCTGCCACCACCTCTCCACTCTCCTCTTCCTCCATGTCTCTAAAACCATCACTTCCCATGGAAAAAAAAACTATGCCAATGTTCGCTCTCTCCCTCGTAGAGTCCTTCACCCATCACATACAAAAAATTCCATTAGATCTTTCCAAAGTGTCAATGAACCGAGCCATACAAGCTACCTTAGAACAAATTGCTACCAGTCTTCCTATCCATACTCCTCCAACTGAACCACCAGAGATGAAGGCCACAATGGAAATATTAGAAGAGTTGGAGAGACAAGAAAGGGAAGCTACAAAAGAGATAGAGGAGGAAGCATATGATTACCACAAGCACCCTAAGTACCAGCATTTGAAAATTGATAAGGTGTTGCGTGAGGGAGAAGAAAAACAATCATCAGAGGAAGACACTAAGGAGCTAGATACCAAGTACATTGTGGAAACATTTGATCCCAACCTCGAGGAGGAATTGGCTTAGAAACTAAAAGGTGTTAGAGAAGTAGTAGAGAGGTAGCCTTCTGATGAGGAGAGGAATGTTGAAGAGGAAATGGAGGAAGATACTGAACCTCCAATTGGGGAGCATAACAAAATCCCCAAGCATGATGAATACATCCCTCTTTTAGAAGGGAAGCAAGAAAAAGAAAAACAAGGGAAAGAAGAGAGCCTCGAGCATGATGAAAAGATGCTTCCTAAGCATGAGGAAAAGGAAAAGAAAGAAGAAGATAAACTTGAAAAAGAGTCTAAAGCCCAAAAGAGCCCAAAAATTGAACATCATGAAGATCATGGGTGAGATGAAGAAGAAGAAAATAAACTAAAGGGGAGGATAGCCCCAAAAAGCTCACAACCTCTAAATCCCCATAGAAGGAAATTGTATTTATCCAAGATTCCAATGAGGAGGAAGGAAGGATAGTACAAGAAGCTCTAGATGATAAGGTGATGGAAATACAACACACCTGTGAGGAAGATGGTCATGAATCACCAAGGGGAGAATCTCAAATGCCTGAGTGGCTTGAGAAAGAATTGGAGAAGAAAACCCCAACCTCAAAGGATCCAAGGGCAAGGGTGGAGGCCATCTTGGCTCGAGCCCAAATAAGCACAAACAAAGAGAAGAAACCAAAGGTCAGATCTCAGTTGACAATGGATGCATCCAAATCTAGGACCATGCAGATCACCACTCCAATTGTGGGAGAAGAGGAGGTGAGTTATAATATCTCTACCCTCGATTTGGGAACAACATCAAGAGAGAAAAATATTGACCATCTCTAGGGGTTTGTTGCCACTATTGTGCACCAAATGAACAAAGCTAAGATCTCTAAGGAGGAACTAAAGGCACAAGTGGCTGACCTAATAATGTATATTTAGTAGTGGTCATCAGTAGAAGAGCTCCCCACCACATCATCAACACTGCCACAATTTTTGTCCGAAGACCACATCATTAGCTAGAGAAAAGAAAGAATTGGAATAAAGCCATGAAGGATTGGTTGAGACAAGTCCTTTACAATAGAAATATGGGCATAGGCCATGTTTTCAGGATAGAAAACAAGTTCCTAGAAGTTCAAAATATACTCAAGGGAATAAGGAAGTTTTGCACCGACTTCCCCAAGTTATATAGGATCACGTACCCCAAACTTGAGGCTATCCTCAAGGTATCTAATGGATCCTGGGAGAAGGAGTTTGCACTGGAAAATGGTGATCATTGGATCGTGGAGATGTGGAAATTGATCCTTGACCACATAAAAGAGGTGTTGGAACAAGTGCTTCATGAGGTCGAGCTGGAAATTGATTGGATCAAGGAAGTCCAGGCTGCTTGTGAAGAATACATAAAGTTGATGATTGACTTTGATGTGCCCACAGTCGAGTTGGATCCCAAAAAGATAAATCCCTACTTTCACAAGAAGATGGAAAATGTCACCGTGGATGCACTAATGTTGGATTTCATGGGTTTTGTTGCTTTGGAATTCTCTCAGTTCAAGTAGGTAATTAAGAATGCATAGAAATATGATAGGGACTAGGATGACCTCACCAATAAGTCTAGAAGATTCAACTTCTAGGTGATCCAATCAGATATATCAGAGTGGGTTAAGCTCTGTAGATTGATTGGTAAATTTGTGGAGTATGCCAACTTAAAGAGAAATGAATGAATTCATGTGATTGATGATGAATTCCTTATAGTGTAGCTATAGCAAAGGAAATCAACAAAAGATAAAAGAGCTATAGTGCTGCCACAAGAAGACATAATAGGGAAAATGACAAATATGCAATTTTAAATTGTAATATATTTGGGGGTAGGTGAAACCCTAGTTTGTAGTGAATCTTGGCCACACAATGCAAATCAATCTTGGCCACTCATTTTTCTTTTTGAACACTATATATAGGGGGTCTCCTCCCATTTTTAAGAGAGAGTTGAGTTGTTGTAAAGGCATGCTGCTGAAATTTTAATGGAAGTTCATGGACTCTTGGTGAATTCTTGAGTTTTAGTTGCCTGTTACATGGTTCTTCTCTGATAGTTAGTTAATTTGAGTAGATTTACTTTGATGTTTTACATGTTCTAACCTACTTTAGTAGATTAGTTGATGTTGTTCATTAGTTCTAGAGAATTTTGTTGTGTGTTGGAAACTTTCCTTGTCCATAATTTTTGTTGTTTATTGATGATAAATAGTTGTGTAAAGTTAGTCTAGGCATAATATAGAAGATGCTCTAAACTTCTATCTTATATTCATGCTTATGGTCAACAAATGGTTGAAAATTTGCAGTCCTTAGAAGCTTGCAAAAATTTCATGTGACTGTGAGGTAATTTGGTTAAGTGAAATTTTGTTTTAGGAAATTTGTCTGCAGCAAGGTGTTTCATGATCATTGTTCACTGCTAGTTTCAAACCTGGGAACACCTTCTCCTCCCTGCCCTTTTTCCTTTATTTTTAGAAATGACCTATGCTAAGCTTCATTGCACATTGTAAAGCAAAATTTCAAGCTGAAATAAGAGTTTAAGACTGTTGTTTCAACCTATAGCAATTGCACACCAACTTCCCCATCTCAAGAACTCCATTTTAAGATTCAACTCTAGCTTAACTCTATAATTCTGTCCTATGATTACCAAAAAAATCACATTGAATGAACTAATAAATTCCATGTAAGTCATGACCTAACACCCGAGAGACCTTGGGGTGATTTTCAACAACTTGTTGTTGTAGATTACCTTTCAAGAGAGGTAGTGCACCTATGCACTACCTGTGTTGAGAAAGTGCAAAAACACCCATCAACAACTTCAAAACTAGAGCTTCGTTAATAGCTTGTTTTATCTTCTTGAAATTCTGACTAAGCTCTTCACTCCAAAGTACCTTCTCACCCTTCTTCAATATTTTGGAAATAGGTCTTGCAATTTTTCTGAAGTTGGTTACAAATCTTCTCAAAAAATCTATTTGTCCAAAAAATGACTGAATGCCCTTGACATTTTTTGGCTAAGGGATCTTGTCAATGGCTACCACTCTTTTAGGGTCTATCCTTACTCCTTCCTTAGACACAATGTTCCCTAGAAATTTTCCCTTAGTGACCCCAAAGGTAAATTTCTTTGGATTCAAAGATATTCCATATTCCAATGACCTGATAAATATTTTCTCTAAAAGCATGCAATGATCTTCTTCTTTTTTAGAATAAGTGGTCAGGTCATCTTGATATACAACCATAAATAAATCAATAAAATTTGAGAAAGCTACATCCATAGCTCTCTGAAATGTGGCACCTACATTTCTTAAGCCAAAAGGCATCCTAACATAGACATATGTACCCCAAGGACTAGTAAACGCAATCTTGTACTACTCAAACTCCTTTAATTTTACTTGATTACAAGCTGAAAAATCATGCATCATTGATAGTAGCTCACAACCAGTTACCTTTTGTAACATAGCTTCCATGTTTGGTAATTGATAATTGTCCTTTAATAAGGATACATTCAAGTTCCTGAATAAACACAGAAGCTTATGTCACCATTCTTTTTTCTTACTGGTACTAGATTAGATACCCATGAAGAGTGTCTAATGGGTTTAATAATACCAGCATCCCTCAACTTTTCCAACTCCTCTTGCATCTTGGGAGCCCAAGTAGGATTAATTGGTCTTCACTTTTTCTTGAAGGGTTTTACATCATCCTTTAAAGGAATTTCAAGTTGAATTTTTTTATCCCTATAAGATTTCAAGTCATTGTATGACCAAGCAAAGACATCTGTATTTTCTAAGTAAGGTGATTAACATTGCCTTCAACTTTAGCTACATCTTCTTTCCTACATAGACTTTCTTTGGGGAATTTATAGTTCCCAATTTCACTTCTTCTAAGTCCTCTACGTGAGCAATAGTTGTTTTGGCCTTATTTGTATCTTGAATATCAAAGACCCTTTCAAGAGCTACAAGGACTTTGGGGATTTTTTTTTTTTTATTGGATGATGTCTTTTCCAAACACCATGTCCTTTCCATTAATATTCTCAACAAATCCAACAAAATCAATCTCCCGACCTTCATATTTATCAGTACAATTTAGAAATCTAAGTATATCCTTATCATCATTAAAAATTTTCAAATTATATACATTATTAGGGATGGATGGTCTTGTCTATATCTCAACCTTAGAGATTCCTATGAAAGTTATATCATCAGGTCTTAATGCAATATTATCAAGTAAATCAGCTACTCTATTATGTCCTTTTTCCATCCAATCAATTCCAAAAGCATCAAACTACTCAATGGAATCCCGAACAACATTATTATATTTCTTCAGTCTGTTATTTTTGCAAGCATACTTAGCTCTTACTTGGAATATCACAAGCTTAGAATCACCAATTACCATTAGCTTTCTTATTCCATGCTTTTTAGCAAGTCTCAATCCAAATAATAAGGCTTCATATTCTACCACATTATTTGTATAGACAAAAGATAATGTAAAAGAGAACTTATAAGTATTTCCAGTAGGTGATACTAATAAAATTCCTACACTAGATCCTTCTTTTTGTCTTGCACCATCAAAATACATTTTCCACAGTCCTTCTTTATCAAAAATTCTTGAAACCTCATTTTCCATAGGTGTGAGACATCTCTCAATCTCTCTTGGTACTTCTTCTACATTGAACTCACCAATATTGGTATCTATGAAAATAATTGTGTCATCTTTAGGAGACTACTCCAACATATGTGGTACCCTAGATTCTCTTATTATTTGGACATTCTTACCATCAATGGGAAATGTGGCATAGGACATGTCACACTGCATACTGCCTCCCATAGATGCACTCCATTTCCATGACAATAGAATTTCATAGTTAGGTGGGATATCTACCACTACCACACTCATTTTAAACTCTTTATTAGGGTAAGCTGCCAATCTATAGGGTAGTTCATTTATCACACCTATCATAGAGACCTCTTTGGAATCCATGGTATAACACTTTCCATGAGTTCTATCAACCCTTAACCCTAGTGCATCCATGATTTTAACTGGCTTGATATTGTTGGATGCACTAGAATCAATAATAGATTTTTTATAAAATTTCGCCCAACCACTAGGGTAAAGAAAAATGGATCTATCTTATTAGGACAAGTATTTAAAAATTTCCTAGGAAAATATGGGGAATCTCTATAATTACTCCCTCAACTTCTTTACCCTTCTTCTCCTTTTCACTCAGTTTGGATAGAGTGAGCTCTACTAAATCATTATAGGTTATAGCAGCACCATTGATAAGGGTCATTTCCTTTTGTTTATGTTCTTTTATCCTCATCATTTCAAGAAAAGGTATAGATACTTTAACTTGTCTAAGTAACTAAAACATATCAACATGAGTATACTTGGGAAGTTCAATTGAAGGAATACCTTGTTCTTTGCTATTATCTTTTTGTTGATTTCTTATTACTTCAACCTTCTATTTAGCATCCTTCCTTGTGGCCTCAGGAGCTTGCTTCTGTGTCTTTAATTTCTCAGTAGAAAATCTATGTCCATGAGTAGCTTTTGGATTTTCTACTCTCTTGGCCCAAATTTTATCTCCCCTACCTTCTTTAGTTTTGACTGCTTCTACTTTTTCATCAAGTTCATGTTCTTTTCCCTTAGAATTTTGTTCCTTGATGAATAGACCAATAGGATTACCTTGTTCACCTCCAACAGTTCTATTCCTCAAATGATAAGAACTCCTAGCTTGAGTAGCTAAGATTGTAGTATATTTTGTAATCTCTTCTACAAAGGGTCTTCTTAATGAAACACCATCTTCAATTGCCTCCAAATTGCAGACCATAACATCACTATTGTCATCCTCATCAGAAATAACTTACTGATGATATGCATTAGCAATTTTCCTTTGATTATCTAAATACATTTCATAAGAGCCTTCATCAGAAGAACATTCACTATAGGCAACATCAAAATCACCCATAATCATAAATACATCACCATCCTCTTAATCTTGTTGGTCATAATATTTTGGTATATAATCCTCTACTTCCACCATCTATGCTACTACACATTGTTGTGAAGAATGTGGCATTTGGAAAGTCATACACCAAGGAGAATCCTCAATAAAATTTCCTAAATTCTTCTGCAGAGGGTTTGAAGGAACTCTATTTTGGGTATTCCTCTAATTGTTTAAGATAGGATTTCCATTACACTAATTGGTATTTTCATGGTGGTCTTGCAATCTACGAGGTCTTTCATTTGATGCAGGAGCATCCTTGGGTCATGGAAATCTTGCATCACCCAAAAACATTTTCATTCTAGTTTGTCTTTGTTTCAAGTTTTAGTTCAGTTCAAGTTGGCAGATTTGGTAATTCTTCATGATTGCTCACTAGACCTTGCATATCTATGTTTACATCATGAAAATGTTTATTTACCTTATTCCAAGATTTGAGCATGATTGATTCATTTTCTAGAAAGTTATCACTTCTAGATTATGTGGCAGTTTCTTGAACCAATGCTGGAATAATTTTCTTATCTGACAATTAGTTTGATCACTTGTGGATAATTTCCATATCTTGCAGATCTTGACAGTGTGATTCAAAAAGTTCTGTGGAGTATCCCTAACCTTAATTTAGGTCCACACTTCATCTTATGCATTCACCAAGGAGTAATTCAAATTTGAGGCCGACATATGCACGCACACACTACATTTTCTTTAATCAGATATTGTAATAATCTTTGGGCCGACATGGATGTTTCTAGATTTGTGAATGTACATAAAGCATTGTAATTGATCATTAGAGGGCAGTAGAGTTAGAGATTAGAGAAAGAAATATTTTCTCTGTAGGAATTTTGCTCGCATTGAGAGCATGTAGGAAGATGGTATTTTGATCATGTTGTAATCAAGTCTATGATCCAAATTTGTAAGTCTCGATGTTGTTGGCTAGTTGTAATAAAATTTTCTAAAAAAAAGAATATTTTAATTGGTATTTGCTTCCATTTTCTGCATTGCTTCTATTGTGTGACTCTTGCTGCATGATCCAAATTGTTCTCTTTAAGGAGCCTCTGACTGTGGATTCATCAGATGGTATCAAAGCTGGTTGTGAACCTGTGAATCTTGAGATGAGAGTTGTTTGCAAACCTTGAGTGGGTTGTTGTCCTTGTGGCATTCCTTGGATGGATAGATCACCGATTTGAGGTAGGTTGTATGTGTTTTCAATAGATTGTCGAGAGAGAGGCAATTGAAACCTTGTAGTCAGATCACTGAGTGGAGGTAGTTGCACTTGAGAAGGGGGAGAGATGCTGCTGAGAAGGATGAACCATAGAAGAATAGAGTAGATGATGGAGCACTTTAGAAATGAGATGAGGAATGAGATCTAGAACCTCTTGGGTGGTTTGACAAGAAACCCTGAACCAAAGGATGAATATGAAGAAGTTACAGAAGAACTTGAGGCTGAAGGGCTGATAGATGAGAGAGAAGGGAGATTGTTAAGAGTAGTGGCACAAGTAAGTAAAAGTCATAGGGTGGAGGTTTCTAATTTCTCTTATACATTTAATCTAGAAGACTTGATAGACTAGATAGGAGAGTTGGAAGACTATTTTGAGCTTGAGGATATTAGAGACCCATTAAGGGTTAGGTTGGAACAAACTAAGTTAAATGGACACGTTGCTTTATGGTGGAAAGAGTTGCAAAAGGATAGAGTGGAAAATGGTGAAACAAGAATCACGCAGTGGAGACAGATGGTTGCAAGGCTAAAGGGTAAGTTTATTCCAAAATACTATGAGTTGGAACTATTCAAGAAGTTGAAGAACCTAAAGAAGGACATGAGTGTGAAAGAGTATACTAAGTAATTTTACAAGATGACAATTAGATCTGGGCACCAAGAGATGACTAGGGAGAAGGTGGAAAGGTATATAAATGGTCTTAGATTTAACATTCAAGATGAGATGAGTATGTTGAGGATTTCAACAATTGAAGATTCCTACCAATATTCTCTTAGGAAGAAGATAAGAAAAGACAACAGAATAACCCTAAGGGGAAAGAAAAGTAGATAAGTAGCAGTAAGAAGAAGTAGACAAGTGAAGAAGAATCAAGATTTAAGTGGAGTAAAGAATTAGATCAGAGGGTAAAAATAAGAGGAAATGGAAGCAAGGAGTTGGGAAAAATTTTCAAGTGTGGAGAATTTGGACATTGATCTTTTGAGTGTCCCGAGGGATCAAGTAAAGGAATTGGTAAAAATAATTGTATGGCACATGAGGAGAAGATAACTAAAGTAGTAGATGGGATAGAACCAGAGTAGGGAGAATCTCTTATGCTTAGGAGAGTCTGGATGAGGCAGAGCAGGGAAGAGGTTCACACTTCACAAAGGAAGAATCTTTTTTTAGACTATGTGTGAATCAGGAGGTAAGTGTTGTAAGGTTATTGTGGACATTGGAAGTACTGATAACTTGGTATCTAAGGAGATGGTGGAAAAACTTGGTTTGAAGAGGTTTTTGCATCCTTGTCCTTATAGTATAAATTTATTACAGATGATCATGTAAATGAGGTGAAAGAATAGTGATGGGTGAAATTTAAGATTGGCCCCTTCAAAGATGAAGTTTTGTGTGATGTTTTGTCTATGAGTGCTTGCCATGTTTTGTTGGGTAGACCTTGGTAGTTTTATAGAGGAGCTATTTATGATTGCAAAAGGAATTTTATTACTGTAGAGAAGAATGGAAAAAAAAAATACTTTGGCTTCCCTGATGAAGAAGTAGGAGGAAGTGAGGAACTTGAACCTTGTGAAGAGTTGCAGAGTTGAGAAGCTAGATGTAGAGGTTGTATTGAAGGATGACATGGATTTGAAGAGGAACCTTGTGGCTAAATATGAAAGTGATATGGAACCAAAAGAATGTAAAGGAAGAATTGTGTAGTAGAAGACTTGGGTTGTAGATAAACTAGCAGATAAGATGAAGTCTTGTAGAAGAGATAGATCAGATGGGTGAAAGAAGGTGAGTGGTGATATATGCCCCTTAGTACCTTGTACAAGAATGAGGTAGGGAAAGGAAGATAAAGAGAAGAAGTTGTGGGATCGGACAAAGGAAAAAAGAGAGGTTAGGAGGAAGAGAAGTACAGATAGAGAAGACATTTGGATCAAGAATGAGCATGGGATCTACATCCTGAACCCAATCCAATGTTCATGAGTTCCTCTCATGGAATATATTTTCTCACTAGGGGAGTTTGATCTAGGAGCCTCCTTGGGTCATGGAAATCTTGCATCACCCAAAAATATTTTCATTCTAGTTTGTCTTTGTTTTAAGTTTCTATTCATTTCAAGTTGGAAGATTTGGTAATTCTTCATGATTTCTTGCTAGACCTTGTAGATATATGTTTACATCATGGACATGTTCATTTACCTTATTCCAAGATTTGAGCATTATTGGTTCATTTTCGGGCAAGTTATCACTTCTAGATTATGTGGCAGTTTCTTGAATTGGCACCAAAATAATTTTCTTATCTAACGGTTAGTTTAATCTCTTGTGGATCATTTCTGTATCTTGCGGATCTTGACAATGTGATTCAAAAATTTATATATGGAGTGTCTATTGCAAGGTGTGACCCTTGGTCTTCCTTGCAACACTAGCACTTGGGTTTGTGACATGGTCTAACTGCCTCCTATGGTTCTTAATTGAAGCTTGTATCAGGCATTGACATGTCAATCTTTTGGTGCAATGAAAAGTCCAACAATTGGTATCAAAGCTGGTCATAGGTTCAAACCGCACAATTGTGTTAGGGATTGTTTCTATTAGAAACCCATGATCTAATTGCAAACCAGAAAATACCTTCCACAGAAGAGGAAAATGAAAAAGCAGAGATTTGCATAAAAACATGCAATTTGATATATTCGAAAAGACCAATTAATTACAAGAGATAATTTGCTTTATAAAAGAAAAGATGCCTAAACCTAATTCATCTTGAGCAACAAGATAGTTCGATAAGATAAAATAAGATCCTAAAACTTAGGAATTAAATAAAGCCTAAGTAAACTTATGCGAATGTAATTAAATATTATTACACTAACACCCCCATAAGTGCAACTTAGGGAGAAGCAAATTATTATGCAAATATGGGTCCCACAACATGGCCTGAGGTACTCATGTACAAATGTAAAGAGAGAGAAACCCCTGGAAGGAGATGAACTGCTGCGAAGAATCACTGGAAGAACTCGATGAAGCAACACTGAACCCCAACCCCGCAAGCAAGGAAAGATACTGCTTGCAACAATCAAAATCACAATACAACAAAGGACCCGATGCGAGGAACACTAGAATCTGTGAACAATAGTAGATGAAAGGATGAATGGACCCATAATGGTGACAAATTTGGAAGTTGTGTCTCAAAGCCAATGCCTAAACTAAAACTAAAACTGCCCATAGGATGAGTACCATCAAGATTCTGGAACATTAACCATAAAACCATGGCCTTCAAATGAGAAAGATCTGAACCAATGCGGATCAAGAACTATAAAATCTCAATGTGAAGTGTGAACCGAAACAAACCAACGATGTGTCCAGCTAAGCAAGAAAGAAGCTAAAAGGAGACAATAGGAAACCAGACAAACTCATGCGAGTTGTCACCAATCATGAAAGATGGATGCAATAACCCCCCTTAATGGAACTTTATCTCAGTTCATTTATTACAATAACCCAATGATTGTAAAAGGAGATAATGCAAAACATGCATAAACTACAGAGAAAATGCAAACCTAGTGCATGAAAACAAAAATGAGTGCATGCACAAACCAATGTTCACATCTGCCTCCATGATGAAAAATCTTCAAATTTGATTTTTGAAAAATATGTTTATAATGAGTAGACAAAAATAGAAACCCAGAAAGTTTTTGAAGCAAAAAATAAAACCTAGAAATCGTTTTTTGATCCAGCAAGCAGAAGATGAAAAAATAATTTTTTAAAACTTTTAGCCAGGAGAAAAAAATGACGCACAATGGTTTTTGTGCAGCTATTTTCTTCAGATCCATGAAAGAAATCAAAAAAATGAAAGATACCCAGATCGGATTTCAACCCTAGCTACAAAACCCAGAAATCATTTTTCCTACAACTAAGTGGAAGCTGGATTTATGAAGCAAAACTAAAAACGGCTCCAATAAAAAATGACTTTCATCAAACCTCAATCTTTTCCAATGCTCTGAATCGAATGGAAAAACTTGATTTGATCCAAAATGCTGCATAAATATACTCAAGGAGAAAAACCCTTGAGGGACCTCGAACGAACTCTGCAATGAATCTCTCCAGAAATCTGAGAAGGGGCTGCAAATCAAGGCTCTGATACCATGTTAGAAACCCATGATTTGATTGCAAACCAGAAATTACCTTCCACAGAGGAGAAAATAGAAAAAAGATTGCATAAAACATGCAATTTGATATATATTCGAAAAAGACCAATTAATTACAAGAGATAATTTGCTTTATAAAAGAAAGATGCCTAAACCTAACCTTATCTTGAGCAACAAGATAGCTCGATAAGATAAAGATAAGATCCTAAAACTTAGGAATTAAATAAGCCTAAGTAAACTTATGCAAGCGTAATTAAATATTAATTACACTAGGTTGCAAGGTGTGGCCCTTGGTCTTCCTTGCACTAGCCTTGGGTTTGTGACATGGTCTAACTTCCTCCTATGGTTCTTAACCAAAGCTTGTATCAGGCATTGATAGGTCAATCTTTTGGAGCAACAAAAAGTCCAATAGTGTCCCCAACCTTAATTTAGGTCCACTCTTCATATTATGCATTCATCGAGGAGTAATTCAAATTTTAGGTTGACATATGCACACACATTACATTTTCTTTAATCGAGATTGTAATAATCTTTGGGCTGACATGGATGTTTCCAATTTGTGAATGTATATAAAAGCATTGTAATTGATCATTAGAGGGAACTAGAGTTAGATATTAGAGAAAAAGTATTTTCTCTAGGAATTCTTCATCGCATTGAGGAGCATGTAGGAAGATGGTATTTTGAGCATGCTGTAATTAGACCTACAAGCCAAATCTATAAGTCCAAATGTTGCCAACTAGTTGTAATCAAATTTTTTGATAATAAGAATGTTTGAATTGGTATTTGCTTCCATTTTCTGTGTTGCTTCCATTGTGTGACTCTTGCTACATGGTCCAGATTGTTCTCTTTGAGGACCCTCTGACCATGGATACATCACCATTCCTTTGGTAGTTTTTAGGTTGGGCCTTCTCTTGCCTTACAATTTTATCATTGATAGTTTTCATAAAACTATCTAGCTTATCCTCAATGGTTCCCCCTTTAGTACTTGAACTCTTTTCTTCCTTTTTTGAAATTTTGAAGAGTTTCAGATCATCTCTTCTACCAACTTTATCAATTGCTTTGCTGATATTTTAAATATGCTCAACCATTTTAAAAGATTCCCTTAATGACTGAGGATGCTTATCTAGCAAGAAATAACTCATTTTTGCATCAAAATCATTGTCATAATTTACCAAACACACATGGTCATTTAATTGTAAATGAGGTGGCAGCCTTTTCCTAGCCTTCTAGAACCTTGTGTTGAACTCAACAACAAATTCAATAGATCCTTTGAAAATATTATTGAATTGATTCAAAAAAAAGGTTGAATCAGTCTTGTGACTGTATTGTTCTCTAAAAACCCTTTTAAATTCCTCCCAAGAGTCAATGCTCTCAATAGGTAAACTCCTATACCATTCTCTTGCATCTTCAATGAGAGACTGCATGAACAATTTCATCATGACATCTTCTACCTCCACCTCAAAATCATCCATAACATTAGCAAATGCTTTGAGATGGTCTTCACCACTCAAGACATTATTTCCAAAGAATTTGACTAGAGCAAGCTTGAAATATTTAGGGGATGGGTTAGGGTAGCCAAGTATTCCAGTGAAACATAGTTGCTAGTATCTATCTACTTGGAGTGGACTCCTAGTATGTTGATCTCTATGATCATCGCTATGCTCATCACCTTTACCGCTATCAGAGTGGATACCATATTTACCCTTTTCACTCTCACCCTTTTCACTCTCACCATCACCTCCCCCTTTCTTACTTCACTCATCATCTTCAAAATAAGAATTATCATTCTTTTTTTTTCCTCCACCACCACCTCCACCAGAAGTATGTCCATTAGATTTATTCTTTTCCAACTCACTATCATTATGTCCAAAGCTTGAAGTCTTTGGAATATGGGTGGAAATTTTAAGGAATGCAATCTTCCAAGAAATTTCTACATTAGAAGCTATCATTTTAGCTTTTTTAAAATCTTCTCGTAGCTTGTCGCTTTCCAACTCCAACCTTAATATCTCAGGATCTAGAGGAGCATTAGATGGGGTTGGATCAATTTTGGCCTTATTTGTGGGGACTTTGGTAGATGAAGTATTGGTTTTGATTGTAGCTTTCTTGGGTTGGTCAATAGGTCTCTTCCCATGATCTACAAATGATTTTTTCTTAGTATTAATAGGAGGGTCTGAGGTTCTAGTGGTTGAGACAGATGTTGTGTAAGTATCAGTAGCTAAAACTCATATTGAGACTGTTGCTTCAAGAATATCATTAATCATCTTAGAGGTGAATTTAGAAATATTTTCATCAAAGGTTTTATGATTTGCAGCCTCTCCTCTCAATTTATCCAAAATTTTACTTCTAGCATCTCTCTCTAGTTGCTTAGCTCTAATACTATCTTCCTTCTCTTTCAATGCCTTCATTCTTTTTTCTTCTTGTTCTTGGAATATTAACTCTTCTTCTTCAATGGCTTTCATTTCATTATCTATATCTTCCTCATTCTATAGAGTATCACCATGCTCACTCGAGGTAGGAGTAAAGTAAGGTTGATCAACAGGGTCTTCCTCAAGAGAAAAAATGGACTAGCTTAGGATCATCAAGAGATTTACCTCATGGCTTAAAATTCTTTCCATTAAAAATGGAGCCAAGTCTAGGGGTCAAAGGCTTAGAGAACTTATTCTTTTCCTATAACTCCCACCTATATTCCTCTCTTGAGATATTTAACTCACTGTCAAAGACTTGTTCAACTAGAAAACTTCCCTGGTGTATGTTAGACTCATGAACTTCATGTCCTTCATGGAAACTAGCACTACTTATATTAGCATTGAAAGTAGGAGATACATTAGGATGGGAATCAACAAACTTACTTGATTTAGAGTGTTTCCTGACCCACTCAGGTTGCTTTTCCTTTGTAGGTTTAGATTATTCCTTCTGCTCAGGGTGCTTCTTTGCATAACTTCTGGTCTTCCTCATAATGTCAAGTAATGCAAAATATTTCTTATTGTTTTCCTTTTAAGAACTAATCTTCACACTAGTACTAGAGAACTTAGAGTCACAACCCAAAATATTGGGAAACAAAAAGTGATTGCACTTTTATTTTGTACTTGTTACTTCATAAAATACTTTAAACATTACCCGATAGAAAGTGGCAGAGTAAAATAACACCTAACACATAAGACTTAGTATGATGGGACCAATATAACATATTTAAAACAAATTAATCTTCAAACAATAAAGAATATCACAACTAACAACTAACTTTGACTGTACCAAATTTGATCTTAGAGACTTTGAACTTAACTATCCCCAACAAAGTCACCAATATGTTGGTTATTTTTTAAGTACCAAACTGATCTACATAAATACCTATGGATTTTTCCATTTCCAATTATTAGTACTATTAAAGGGATTGGCCAACAAATGAATAGAGGTTGCTAGATTTCTATTCCTACTCTTTGGGCTTTGTGAAACCCAAGAGGGTAATCCCACAATGTATACTTAAACACTTTGCACAATTACAATCAAATACATTGTGAATAATAGATATCTCTCATAAAACCATTCAATAATATGCATCAAATAAGTTGGAAGGTTATGTATCAATATCATATGTATCGAGCATGAGAAAGCAAAATTTGACAAAAAACAATAACAATAATATCCCCTTGAAATTTTATGACTTCAAGATTGAGTAGCTAACGAATCAACACTGAAAATGAAACAAAAATGCTCTTCATGAACCAGTATCTTTATCCCAAGCACAAACTCAATACCATTCTATGTGATCGGATAACAATTTAAATGACAACAACTATAACCTCAAGAAATTTTGCATTACAAAATTTCTCTATGACATTCATGATTATTACTACTTACAAATATCCTAGCACATTATTTGTATAAGTCATCAATTTCACACAAACAATTACATTAATTCATTGAATCAACAAGAAAGCATGAAACTAAACATCCATCAAGAAATGATAGAGACAAATGAAATAAATCCTTGATTTCTTTCACTCATAACTCATAATATGCATACAAGGAGAGGCAATAACCATGAAACTAATATTACTATGTATTATAAATGTTATATCATTATTAGATTTACATACATAATTATGAACTCCAAAAGAAACTTAGGAAAAAAGCTCTAAAACTTGCTTCATATTACCTTTACAACTTCATAGTATTAACTCAAAAAATTTCAACTCCTTGTGCTTTTGGCCTTGAATTCCTTCTTATAGAGATGAAGGAGAAAACATGCCTCAGACTAAATAGCACACATGTCATGATCTCATTGGACCGCTTGTAACTAAATTCCACTTTCAATTATACTTGAGTCTTCAGGTGGAGAAAATAAACATGAGGCAAAATTAACCTCAACTGCTTGTAGAAAATAGGTCCCACCTTATAAAACATCATTAGTTTGTTACAACAGTTTCAGGATATTTCCCATGCATTCAAAATGCCAACCGTGGGAGAATCAAAACAACAAAACTTATGAAGTAAGACAAGGAAAGCAGAAAAAGTCAAAATTCATTAATCCACATTAGCACCACATGCTATTCATTTGAATTTAAGGAGAGAATAATATTTTACGATGTTATACCAAAAGCCTAATCTATATTGTATTCAGGCTATGTATTATTCTTCTCCTATCCATTATTCTTCTCATTAACTATTCCCCACATAGATTCAGTTTGTGTATTTCTCTAACCAAGTGTTATTTTCCTCCTCAATGGGAAATTTTATATTAAATAAATCTTTCACCTTAATAATGTACTAAGAGTATTTGGAATCAATTAAAATCCTAGCTTCCTTAACAAATATATCCATCCTTGATTCAATTTCCACCATTGTGTTAATATTTGAATTGAGTAGGATGTAATTGGTGACAAACAAAGTCATCATAGTTGATCCAAGCATTCCTCCCAAATATTTCTTCTAGGTGTCAAATGGATATAATTCACCTTTTGGACTCAATATCTAAGGCATACCACATTCCTCCATCTCCTTGAATATCTTCAACTTACTCTGGAGTTGTATACCTAACTTTCCATGGAAAGTAGTTATCTCATTAATTGAGTCAATAGTTTTCAAAATGTAAGGAATATTGGTAGGTTCCTCAGGATCCTCATTCATTTTTGGAATCATTTATTTTAAAGCATTTACCCTAGCAATCCAATTATTCCATTCTTTCTTGAAGGCCTCTTGTATTTGTAGATACTTTTCATTTTCCTCATGAATATTCTTATATGTGGCCCAAAATGTCATTAGCCTTGGACCAACTTGGTCACCCTATGCTTCAACACATCCTCAAAAAATTAATTTTCCACCATTACTATTTCAAGTTTGGCCTACTTGACATTTTCCTTCTCAACAGTCAACTTATCTTTCAAATCATCAATTATTAGGGCCAATGTCTCCTATCTTATGTAGACATATCAAATGAAGAAGAAGAAGATGGCTGATTTATTTTCCTTTCAGTAGCCTGAACAATGGCTCTCATTTGATTCAACTCATTCAAGGCCTTATTATACTCTTTAATCAAGAGATTCATATTTCTTTTGAGAAATATGTGCAACATCCCTACTGAATTTGACACCATTTTTTGACGGTCGTTTGAAAAATATTTGTTCGAAGAGCGACGCAATGGCAAAAATATTTGTCACTATTTTTTCATCGAAAGGTTGACGATGAATTAAACGTTGAAATAATAACGAAGAATCATCGGTCAACGACATCATGAAATACCTCAATATTTCATTATAATATCGATGAAAACTT
Source organism: Sequoia sempervirens (assembly GCA_007258455.2). Taxonomy (NCBI): domain Eukaryota; kingdom Viridiplantae; phylum Streptophyta; class Pinopsida; order Cupressales; family Cupressaceae; genus Sequoia; species Sequoia sempervirens. The sequence goes on along the minus strand of VDFB02152873.1, from coordinate 1,859 downwards.
TGTGTATCCACCGACGAATTACACCAAAAGTTCATCGCCAGTTCGACGAAATGGGAAAGCAGTAGCATCGAAACAGCAACATACGTTTGTCACCATTGCGATGAAATGGGCAAGGAGTAGTGTCGAAAAAACACCAAAATTTTGTCAAATGTGTGACAAAATAGGCAAGTAGTAGCATTGAAACAATACCAAGAGTTCGTCAACTTTGTGATGAAATTAGCAAGGAGTAGCATCGAAAGAACACCAAAAGTTCATCGAAAGTGTGACGAAATGGGCAAGGAGTTACGATGAAAGACTCGTCGCAGCTATAGAAACTTCGTCGAGCCTTTCTGTTAATTCATCACTGGTTTTCATCAGTGGTTGTCGTCGAAATTGGGATGAAGAATCAATTTTTTTTAAAAAAAATATTCGTGGAAATGTACCATTGTGGAGTGACGACTGATTACATCTGATGCATATTGGTTTGATGCTTCAAATAATGCATTTTCTTATATTGAAAAGTGCATTACCTTATTGAGATTCTATTTGTTTCGAGAATAGTTTAATATTCTCTACTTAACAGGGCCAACCACGTGACGGTGGAAGCTCATTTGGCCCCTCCCCTCCTCACATCACTCTCAATCCCCCACACCCAATCATATAACATTAATCATTCATTCATCCATTAATAACATATAACATTCATTCATTAACATATAACATTCATTAATTAACATATTCACATTCATTCATTAACATATAATAATCATTCTTTTAGTTTTTACATATTATCAAACATATGGTTGTCATGATATGATTACAATCACTTTTTTGTTTCTTTTTGAAAGCTACATAAAGCTGAAGTGGAGTATCATTTTCTAAGTCAATATCTGTCCCCCCTTTAGTTGTTCTGCCCTTTGCTTGTGATCTTCATGTACACGTAGTCATTTGCTCATGACGTAGATGCTGCTTCAAGGGGGGATCTGCTGCAATAAGAAAGAAATGTTAAACTAATATGTTTTATTATTATTGTTACAAGTATTTCATTAATTAAAAGAACATTAGAGTGGTTCACTTTACTTGATGGGTCCACATCATGTTCCTAAAATTTTGTTATAGACTCATGCTCAACATGTTGAACACCCTCTAAATCCTGATCTACAGCTGAAACACGAAAGGTTACATTAATTAATACACCAATTGAAATTAAATATGTTTAAGAGAACATGAGGGTGGTCATCTTTACTTGATGGGGTCACATCATATTCCTAATCTTCTCTAGCTTGATCATGCCTCAACATGTTGGATCACGCCTACATGCTCTTAAAGTATCTGATGCACACCATGACCTTCATCTACATGTTCTGCTCCACCCTCACCAGGTTGCATTCCAATGTCATGTGCAATATTATTATTGCTTGAATGTTTAAAACAAATAAGCATGTAATTACTTTATGGTGGAAATTAATATTGAATAGATTGCACAAGTATTCAATTTTAAATAAACTTTATTGAGTTTATTTACCTGCGTGTTGGATGCAATGGAAGATTGTGTTTGCCCAGTCAGGACTCTTAGGCATTTAGCCATGGCTCCATAGTCCTACTAGAAGGAAATCTTCAGGTCCTCTTCTATGGGAACTCTGTTGAATTTAGAGCCCTACATTTTGCATAAGATCATGAATTTTGCTTCTATGGTGTGATAAAACCAAAATTGTTTTCAATTTATTATAATTTGGAAGCAATATTTCATTTATTGATACTTAAAATTCGTGAGGCTAATTTCATATAACCACCAGAGCCAAGTTTGTGTTGCCCGTGTTTTTCTAGTCTTGATTTTGTTTCCTTCGATGTGTCGGGAAACCCATGAAAAGTTTGAAATA
>VDFB02152867.1:0-28484 GCA_007258455.2 Sequoia sempervirens | reverse complement strand
AAACATTAAGACTAAAAGGTTATGGAACTATCTTCAAAGTCATTTGGACAAGCATTATTGTGAGGAGCGCACCATATATTTTAGAAATAATAACATTTACAATCTCACCACAAATATATTTCTAATATATATTTTAAGAATTTTAAAAATATATTTAATACCCATAAATATGTTTTGATTAGAGGTAAAAAAAATAGGGGGTTTTGAAGGGGAATGGAAATCTTTACAAAAAAAAGAAGCTGATAAAAAAAGATAACAACATAAATCAACAATCAGTTAAACAACCACGAACCATCAGCCAAAAAACAGCCATAGAGAAGGCACCCAGCCAACAGCAAAATAAGACCAAACACCAAAGAACAAGTTGAAAACCCATCAACCCCCCAAACAAGAGTTGAGGACAGTAGATCCTGACCTAGCAAATCTAACACCCTTAATCCTAGGGTGAAGCTCCCCAAAAGATTTGGGAATCCCCCGCTTTCGACACTGAACCAAGGTCCATGAAACCTCAAAATTGAAGTCCTTCGAATGAGGAGAGAGGAGAGGATCCTCTCGGGCCACAATAGTTGTGGAAGAAACCACCAAAGCCGAACTAGAAGAAGGCACCTCCGGGAAGGAGACCAAAGAAACGGAGCAAGGAATATCCCCCGAGGGTTGAGCTAACAAATCCGAAGAAGGCACAATCAAAGGAATATCTAAAGTAGCAACAGGAGTGGAACGATCAAGAGAAGCAAGAGCCAAGGAGGGAGCCAAAAGAGGAGCAACCTCCCCCTCTCCTACCGGAGCCGACTCAAGATGGGTCTCATTCTTCTAAGAGGAACCATCGCCACACATCAAACCACCATCATGGGAATCAAAGATAGTCAAATGATCCACAAGAGCATCCTTCCACCAAGTAGCAGAGCCTCTACGACGCAAAAGAGGACATCCAGCAGCCAAGTGACCTAAAGCAAAGCAACATCGACATCTGAAGGGCACACCCTCATAATCGAGCAATTGCTTCCAGGGCCAATCCCCAACCATCAGAACAATGCCTCCAAAAGGGGGTTTGGAGACATCAATGTCAACTAAAATACGGGCAACAGTAGAGTGGCCCATGAGAGTGAAGAATCGGCTTTCAGGAACTGACCAATGGCATTGCCAATGCCCTCATAGCAAGACTCCTCCCAAAATTGGAGGGGAAGGTTCGGGAGATGCACCCAAATCCGCTTGACATTAAGCGGTGAAGTAAGGGGATTGAAATCAAGAGTCCAAGGTTTAATGGGAAGGGAATGCTCCCCCCACAACCAAACCCAATCAACAAGCACAGAATCTCGCTACTCAGAAGAAGAGAAAGTCACTATGAAAAAACCTCGAGCACGGGGGTAGAGCTCAATCCTTCCAGCAACCAGCGGCCTCCAGGACTCCAACACCCATTGGTGAAGGTCAGGCAGAGAGGGCCAAAGACCATTAAATCTACAGATTGCCCCTGTATTACTATAAAAGTCTTCGTTCTCCAAAACCTCTAGGCCACACACCACAACAGGAGAGGAGCGGGCATAAGGAAGAGGCCGAACACCTCTACCCAACCCCCCACCCCCCCTCGAAGGATGCAGGCCAGAGCCAACAATAGTCACAAAAGAAGGGGCACGCAGCCCAGGAGCACCAGACACCTCCCCCAGCACCTCCCACAAGCCATTACCGAGAGCCTTCACCGAAACACCTTCCTTTCCACTCGAGCCAGCTTGAGAATCAAGCAAAACATTGGCGCCATCTCCAACGGTCGTAGGCAAGGGCACACCATTCCCGCTCCCGTCCATTTCAAATTCGTATTATATATTTTCTTTGATAATACCCATAAATATGTTAAAAATTGTTTAATATATATTTTTTTTCAAAGTAGAAATATGTTATTAAAGATATTCATTTATATAATGTAATTTTAAAATTATTTTTTGATTACATTAAAATTAGGTTAAGCATATTTGAAACATAATCTTGTGATCTAGTTTTTGATGCCACTATTCTTTTTACTTTTGTTCAATTTGATTAATAAAAAATGGTATATCTAGGAAACTCTCAAGACTAACAATATAATATATACTTCTTTATAATATTATTGGGTAACTATTTTACTTTCTATTGTATACTTTAAATTCTAAAGAGATGCACATATTGGAAAGCATCCACAACTATCAAACCATTCATCCTTTTTAAAATCTAAAAGATATGGCATATTTCAAGGCTTCATTGGCTATAGTATTAAAAACATGTGTTTTATATTTTTTTATCAACTTAAGTAGGTCAAAAATATATTCATTAATAATATTTTAAGAAAAATTTAGTATGAAAATCATAAATAATTATTTACTTACAAAACATTTCATAGAAACATTGTTGGCATCTCCTCATATTTCCTTAATATATTCCAAGTTTAACGATTTTTATTTTTCTTTTACTTAGACTTAAGTTGCTAAAAATTATCCCTATTTTCTACTTTTTCCAAAAATAATTAGTAGTATTCTACTAAAATATCTCTTTTTCTATTAAATAATTTTAATTTAAAAAAAAAAAAAGTAGTCCATAAATAGATTTAATTTCTTACAACTTTTATACTACCCCTTTTCAAATTATGTAAATAACTCATTTAATTTTCACTTGAAGCTATTTAAGTCTATATATAGCATTTTCATTGTTACTAGGCTATATGATTTGGCCCATCATGATCTCATGCTCACTTACATATTATTTTTTCTTAATACCTTATTCACATAAACTCATAGAATGTTAAAGAACCTTAAATGTATATCTATATGCTCAATTATTGTATTTTTCATACATCTTGTATGAAGAGGATGAGTGTCAAATTTAGTCAAAATAATTACATGTGGATCTTACCACTTTACCTATAAAATTTTGGATAGCATGGAAATTCAATATCTATCAACCTAATCCCAATTAGAACTATGAAGTCTAGTTATAATTCTCAACCATACAATATTATTAGTGACACTAAAGTTTAGAAGATATACAATATTTTTTATCATCATAAAACTAAAGTTGGAAATGATATTTTCAAGTGCATTAACTATAAGATAACCCTTCCATAATCACTCTTCTACAACATAGAGAATATTTAAGGGAGGTTCCTTGAAAGATAAACCAAGGTTTGGGATGTTTGGAATGAAGAGTCATATTTGGTCACCATGATTAGTTATTAAGATCTCTTCACAAGTTTATAAAATCAACTCTTTGGATGTGGAGATTAAGAGGAACAGTTAGCATGCTCATTAGCACCACAGATCCATAACCCTGATTTGTGAACCAATAATTCTGGTTTTCCACCATATCGTTGTTTATTTGATACACATTGAACTATTTCTCTCTTAACACTCATACTTTACATACTTTATCACAAGATATGCATGTGTGTTGGAGATGTTAGTGACTCTACTATTTGCATGCGTTGCACCCTTAGGAATAAACTTGGTAAGCTCAAAAATATATAGTCCTTCCCTTTTCAAAATTCCATTGGTTGCAACTATCAGCAAATTCAAAAAAAATCATACATAGTCAACCAACATACTTATCATGTTATTTATGGTTTCAAGCAAATTCCCCATCAACAAATTTACCTTCAACAATTCATCGTCATGATAAATTCATTTTGTGGAAAATTCACCATCATGAATTGCTGACGGTGAATTTTCCATGAGATATATTTGTCATGACAATGAATTGTTAAAGGTGAATTTGTTAACGATAAATTATTGACCAAATTTTTCCAAAACATTTTGACAAACAGGTCACAGCCCTGCTCTGTATTTGAAAATATTTTCACAGACAGTTCATTTAAAACCTCCTGTCGATGCACATTTTGACAAACAGGTCACAGCCCTGCTCTGTATTTGAAAATATTTTCAGACAGTTCATTTAAAACCTCCTGTCGATGCCTTTAAATCTATATTTCTTTGAGTTATTTTGCCAAATGGTTCAGCGACCTGAGCACTTCCAAGGTAGCACATTTTCAATACATATCGACCAAGCAATTGCAACGATTAAATCTGACAAAAATTCAGTTTCCAGTATGTTTTGATGGATGTCCATACCCTCTTCCAACGCTCTCATTTTGACACACGAGAAAGGACGCTGGCAAAGGTTGTCGAGTCACCTGCCAATCGCGTTTGCTTGAATGCTTTTAAAGCCTTTTCAAAAATCCATTTTGTACATATTCTGCAAGGATTTCAGTCCACGGAGTCGTCAAACCACCTGTTTTTCTTCGAGGCATTTTGTCGAACGGTTCACATGCCTTGTCGATGGGTTAAATTGCTTTCACGCCCAACCACAACTTTTCATGTTCTCTATTTATGAGTGCATTGAAATTTTATTTTTTAAAGATTGTCTTTGGATTTGCTGATCACATTCAGTGATTCATCATTGGGAAGAGAAAAGTGATTCATCATCGGGAAAAGAAAAATGATCCATCATCACACTCAATGTTCATCTTCTTAATGATTTCTTCATATTGACAGATCACTAAGTGTGATCTAAAACGTCAATCAGAAAAACATACACAGCAAGTCTAGAAGTAATCTTTTCATAATTGAGTGGAAAATTTATACGAACTATTCTATTTTTAAATTTTAAATTTATATAAAATGAAAACATTTTAATATCCAATCATCAATAACACTTAATCAAAATGTTCCAAAACAATTCAAATTTTAAATTTTTCAAAATTTAACTTGAATTTGATTTTGGCAATAATTAAATTTTAATATTTAGTGCTCACGAGTTTTAGACGAAGAAAAACACACTAAGCATAAGAACAACCCATTTTATTAGAGTAGGTGTTTATATGATTATGAGCCCATTAATATGCTTTGTCTAGGCGTAGAATGTAGGGCCCTTAACGAGACACCAATTGTTTTTTATCACCTAAAATCACTCAAAAGCACAAAGGAAAAGCATTCACAACATACAAACTCATTTCTAAGGGCATGGGATGAGCAACTTCCCAAGGCTAACCAATTACTTGTGCATCACAACCAAACACGGTCAATAGGTCATATCTCAGATGCATAAGTGACTAGGAGATGTCTTTTAATACTTTAAGGTATGTAAGATCAAATTCCATCAAATGAGGAGTGTGTCTAATGGTTTGATGCAAGAGGGAAACCCATTCTACACCTTCACTTTGTTAAGTGTAAAAATATTTACAAGGTTAGCCAAGAACGACAAATGTCTCCTAATGGAAAAGTCTTTCCAAATTTATATGCCCTATCAAAACACATTAGTTTGGGTCGTTCTCTTAATGATGAAATCCAAAGCTTGCCCATTAGAGGAAAGAAAATCAAGCACTTTTGATCTCTAAGATCACTTTGTGGCACAAGAAGATAGCATACACAACTTGACCCCCTTTGGTTCTAAACTAATCAAAAGATAATAAAATGATATTTTTTATTTTCAAGACCACCTTTTAGTGCAAAAGAGCATACATATCAAATATCCTCACAAACATGATACACAAATGTTCTTTCACTTAAAAGAATAAATATGTAACTAGACTAGCGTAAAAAGATGAGTCATTTAACAATCAAACCTACAACAAATAAATTACTAGTTTTTCAAATGCCTTGAACAAGCGGGCGCCAATTGATGCAAACTAAAACACCAATAAAAAACATGGACATTGAAGCAAAAAAAAGTGTACCAAATTAGGAGCCTACATTGCAAAATAGCAAGGATTAGCTAAATTCCCAAAAAAAAAAACAACTATAAAACAATATTAACAATGATGGAGAAGTGAGTTAACGTGTAAAGGAACGAAGAAAAACTAGAATATCAAAGAGATAGAGGCCTAAAATGATGTAAAATGTAAATTTAGGATCAAGATACATATGCACTGAATCATGAAATGCACACACCACATGGTATCAAAAACGTCTAAGTAGGAATCAATGTGTCAATCATCCAATCTCTTTGAAGAGCCAAATTTTATTAAATGGATTGTTAATTCCATGAAAATATTTTTTTTGGAGAAGCATGGGATCAATGCACATGCATGGCATGTGCAAACTTTGACTTAGTTTAAAGATATTTAGGAATGTACTACTGGATTTATTAGTTAATTAATTAATTTTAATCAACAAATGGTTCAAATGGGTAAAGAGAAACTAAATAAATAGTTTGTATTCTTTGAGAGATTGGAAAATAAAAGATGAAAATAAATATATCTATCAATTAAATAATATTAGCTATATTTAATTAAGTTTGAACTATAAAAGAAAATACTAGAAGGATAAATTAATTAAATAAATGATTAAAACTTATGTAATTAATGTTAGCATGTAATTGATTTTATTTAATTAAAATTGTAAGGAAATATATGTCCAATAAATCAAGTGTTGTTAAAATGCGGACAATTTTAAATGTCTACACTGTTTACATAACTAAGTCCATGAAATTTTGGCCCCGACCATAAACCGTTGTGTTTGATATCCTTGACTGTAGCAAAGCCAACCGTGAAAGTTGAAACAAAAAGAATCTGCAAGAAGAAGCCCTCAAAGAAGAATAGTACAGTATGGTTCCATGGGGCCTAGGCATCTATTTTCATGGAGCAGAAGGTATCATGGGGGAAAAATAATTATAATACAGGATTAATTGGAATCCTTTTCCTGATAAATAGTAGCCCTTACCTTTTAGAACTGAAGATTTCAGCTAGTGAAATTGGGTTGGGGCTAGAAATTGCTGCACCAGTTTAGGAGTTTTTTCTGCCACTTGTCACACATTTAAAAATTTAGATTCCCACCACAGAAAAAATGGAGGGAAATGATGTTTATTTATTATTTTTTTATTCACAGCATTCTATTCCAACTTCATGGGACCACCTGCTTCCCTAAATTTCAGAGCTTAAACTTTTAAGGTAAACTGCACTACTAAATTCATAGGACCACCAGCTTCAAAATATTCGTAAAAAATCTCAGCAGCACCCACTGAATTAGGAAGCCCCTCCATAGAACCTTACTCTTATAATTTGAAATGTCCATGACTTGAACTGTAAGAACATGTCTTGAAGAGGCAAGACAGATTCAAATGAATATCAACATACAATCTGGAAGTAATTGGTGATTGCTCATGTGAAAAGATATTCGTCAGGATTTACAAATTAACTTCTGAATAGATTTATTTAAGAAAAAGAAGGAAAAGAAAAGAAAAAACCTAACCCTAACCCCAAAATAAAAATTTCCGGTCTGCCTGTGCTCTGTATTTTTCCTGCTTTCAATGTAAAAATGAGCCAAACAAAGATATCTCTAAAAAAAATCGGAACCACGGCAAATGCTGCATATCAGATTTACTAATCACAAGTTTTTCGCCTGTAATGCTACTATGGTTTCCATGGGAAAGACTTGTCCAATACTCATTCTATGGAGTTGAAATCCGCACACACATTAACTGTTGGACTGTAAACCTGATTGCAGGATTTCCCTTAGTTGTATGGTTGCTAATCAATCACTGACTGTGCAACGGTGTATGAAAGAACTTAGTTTTCCAGATCCTATGCATATAATAAAACTTTCTTGTAATAATAGTACACGTTGTTTATTACCTGGCCTCAGTGATATAAAAAAGAAAGCATATCTATACAAATCAAATGGTATCGTCAAAAGAGTTCTACAAAATTTTGTATTTAAGTGAGTAAAAATAATTCCTCTGGTGAAATGCAGCCTTTGCAATAAAATGCAATAACCAGATAATTAAACTTGTCTCTTAAACTTTGCCTCTGATTCTGATAATTTACATTGAATGCTCAATCTCTCAATCCACAGTCCGATTCTCAATAAAAAAATTCCTTAATTTGGTAACATTAATCTCAAGCTCAGTATGTTCTTTGAGGAAAAAAAACATTAGCTGAGCTATTTACAGGGGATGGACTTGTAAACTCAGACGTTTAGTATAAAAACTTAATTACATAGAAAGAAACCTAGTGCAAACTTCATAGAAGGGCACAATCTAAACTTTACTCAAGTCTATGCAACATATCAGCAAACAGCTCCGTGCTCCAGTCTGCATTGGACCACTTCAGGTACTTTAACCAAATAACTACAGAAGCTCGAACATCCAGATTCTTACTTTTTGTAAGCGAAAAAATTGGATTAGATATGAGAACCAACTGAAATAAACCCAAAAGGATTAATGCCAGTAATGTACCGTAATTAAAACATATTGTCGAGAAAAGTCAGTGTACATACAAGAACTATACATTGGACCATCAAAAGCATTATGCTGCTGTATGCAGTAAAAACAGACGAATCACTAATCCCGACCAAAAACCGACAATCTCCAATAGATGGGTCTGCAGTAGTGATCATTCCAAGCCCATCAAAATTACAGCCATCACCCGATTGATTGTGTAATTGATAGTAGCTGTTAAAAGCATAGGAGATATTAGCCGGTACTCCAATTTTACTGCATGAACCTCCAGAAAAAAGGGCCGTGCAATCTGCAGCTGAGCAAGCCAGTCGAACATAACTTGAAACATTGGTGAGGTCAAGGTTGTCATTTGCAACACACCACCTTGAAGAGAAATACTGAACATTTTCTGCACTCTCCAGATCCTTTGATCCTTGTCCCAAATCAACCTCATATTTGACCTGACCATCAAAAGTGAATATGCCCCAGTGCCTTTCAAAATTTCCAGCTACAATGCTCTTTTGGTCCTCATCTAGCAGACTATAAATATAGGTTTCTACAGGGGGGTTTCCTGGTCTAAGTGGGGTGCCCTTGTTGCTTTTGATATAGTTTATCAGCCCTTTGTTGAATCTTTTTGCATTGCTAATAGTTGCATTGGCTGCTCCTTCAGTTGGCCATCCAATACCCCCAATGATGATTGGCATTTGGCCAAAGCCAATTTGTTTCAAGGCTGTCTCAAGTGAATCAAGGATTCTTTCAAAGTCATTGTGATAAACTCTCCGCCCATCAATAAATGGATGAGTACTGTTCTCAAAAAAGGGATGATGTAATGAAGAATTCTTATTCTGATGAACATCTAAGAAAGGATAAATATTGACCACAAACGGAGACCCATTCCTACTGAGGAACGAAACAAGTTGATGCATAGTCTTATTCAAATCAGGCCTAAAGACTGCTTTTGACGGCACCTTAGACTGGTAGGCATCAGCATTGCAGGGAACCACGACTTTTACTTGATTCGCAAGATTTGCCTTTTCCAAGGCCTGTTGTATGTTGACCACTGCAGAGAGCACAAATGCCTGAAACTGTCCTTTGTAACTAGCAAGAAAAGGTTCATTTCCCACAGCAATATAACTGTATCAGAAACAATTTCATTTTTTGTTAATAACAATAACAGAGGGAAATCACATATGGAAAATTGACTATTATTAGCTCCAAGATTTCAAGTAAACAAATTGCACAGATTTTTCATTAAGGTTTTCTCCATTTGACTGAGATGAAGACAATCTAGAATTGATTCTAAGTTTCGATGGTAGAGCATAAACATTCCTTCGATTGTCCAATACCTCCTATAAATGCAGCATGTGTTTCCTATAGGGGGCAACAAAAAAAGGATAAATCATTTTTTTTTTTAATGATGTAAGGCTTTTAAACTCGAAGCAATCAGCAACCATACCGCACCCACTAACATGGAAGGAATGCCCTTATTGCAACTCTGCTTTTTGCACACAGCCAAAGTCATTTTAGGAACCCAACAACCCCAAACCATTGAACCATAATTGTAACTACAGGATTTGTCACCATTGAGTATGCCTCTTAGTAGAGTTGAGGAAGTGTCAATTTGAGCCTAATATGATAAGTTAACCTCACAAATAGTTCAAATCATAGTTGGAAAACTTGGACTCAGCGCGGACTCGGCAGCCCAAAATAGGACTCGGACTCGGGACTTGGCACAGACTCGGCTAGGACTTGGCAAAGAAGAAAATTGTAGTTTTACAAAAAAACAAAACTAAATTAATGCAGTTAGAGAACATAAGAGCCTAATTTGATATCACTTTCTCATAATTCAAATATTACACATGTTATATGATCTTCAAACACTCACTATTTGAAATTTCATCATTCATATTCATAGTTTCAAATTTTCAAATGAAAAAAACAAACAAAAAACAAGTTTAAAAATTCATACTCATTATTTCTAAGCGGTGCCAAGAGTCCTAAGTTGGGACTCAGGAATCTGATTCTAGGACTCGCGCGAGTCACTCGCCAAGACTTGGGAGTCCTAGCCTAGACTCTTCGGGACTCAGCTCGGGAGTCCTTGGTGAGTTGACTCGGCAAGCCCTAGGACTCGGAGAGTCCCAAGAGTCTTTTCTAGGACTCGGAGAGTCCTCAAACTACGGTTCAAATTCATGTTTATATCAGACACCATGAACAGGCGCTGGAAAAGAAAAGAAAATGCTATTTTTAGCAAATCTGTTTTTTCAAAGAATCACAAAGATAGGTTCATTCATCAAATTTTCTATATTTAGCAGCTGCTGTTTTAGAAACTGTTGATTTTATGAAGCTTTTTCCAAGACAGTTACCTTTTCAGACGGAGTTGCTTTATTAGAGGTTCTATTATTGGACAGATGCCTGAGAGCCTATTTTTAGGTTGCTTTAGCTAGCTCTTGTTTATTCTTTATTTAGAATTGTTCTTGCTTTAAAGTTCTTTCTTTCCTGCTTTTCAAAAACTTTCAGCATTTTGCTTTAAAAACGATGATTTTTGGGATAAATTAATTATTATCCTGAATCCCCAAAATTGGATAGTTTGCAGTGTTCCACATGGATGCACTTCCCTCCCCCTACAAACCCCAGGAAACCAAAACCTCCCAGGAATGCAGAGGAAACTTCCCCTGCTGTTCCCCCCACAGCCACCAACAAGGTGAGAGCATTTCCAAGACACCCTACAAAAGCAGAGGACATCTCCAAAATATTCCCCCCAATTAGCAACATTGAGGGGATGCCTTGACATCCCTGAGACGCCCTAAGAACTTCTTGAAGTCCCTCAACTGTCTCTGGGACACTGGGGAGCCCCCACAATTTCTTTATGTCCTGATAACGATTTTAATTTATGTCAAAGCTTTGAATAGACAGTCAACGTGATGGCATGTACAAATGGTTGACCTTACAAGAATGAAGGAATTTACATGGTACTGGAGGCAAAATAGATTATTAAAACAGTTGTTACTGTTTTAGTTTACTCAGATGTGCGCTCTCTTATCTTAACTTCAGGAAGTTGGTGCTTAGATATTTTTTAGACAATAGTCAAGTATAAAGCCCTCATCATTTAGACTGGTCACATTCTCCAGCTTCACCGTCAGTTCTCTGAAGAGTGAAGAATTAATAAAAAATAATGACTTGGTGTTGGAGAAAACATAGTGATAAAATTGTGAAAAATGCCATGTGACATGAAGGTCCAAGTAGTCTCAAAGGCCTTAATTTGGGGTTTGTGGCAGGAGCTCTGCTCCTTGACCCCCACCCTGTATCATAAGCTCGCTAACCTCAGACCCTGCAAGCCGCATTGCCCCTTGACCCTGCTAGGGTCTCTGCCTCCAACAGCCCCACGCATCTCTTTCCCTCCACCCCCCCAGCCCTCTCTCTCTATATATATGGATATATATTTGCAGCCCTTCTATGGGCAATAATTCTTCATCAAAGATTGGAATAACGAGTTGTGAGGAATAGACAATTTTTTCCTCTTTTTCCAAACTTTGTTGTGCAGGATAGTGACTTCTTCCTTGAAGATTTTGCTTCTTGGTTTGTGCTTCTCTTTCCCAAAACTTGACATGAAAAAAGAGCCATCCCTTGGTATGCAAGACTTGACTTCATATCAATGTTCCACAAGAATCCATCCCCCAAAGCGCAGGTCAATTCCAAGATGAGAGCGTCCCCAAGACATCAAGATGCCAAGGGGGGCATTCACCCACGCCTCCCCACTGCCACTAGTAAGGAGGAGATGTGCCCAAGGCATTTCCCTCAAAGAGGGGACGTTTCTAGGGCATCCTCTGATGGGGACATTGAGGGGGCGTCAAGGCATCCCCATGGCTGCCCAAAAACTTCAAGTTTCTCGAATGTCCCAAAAACTGCCAGTCGTTTAATCCAAAATAGTGAGGACGTGGAGTTGAGAAATTAAAGAAAATTGTGATAAGATAATGAAAATTGGTGTGCACCATGAAGGTCTATGTGGTCTTGAAGGCCTTAATTTGGCTCGGTGGCAGGGGCTCCACCCCCAAACCCCCACCTGTCACCAATGCCCCACCATCCCCAAACTTAGGCCCTCTGTCATCCCCTCATTTCAAGACTCTATGGAACTATGCTTCAAAGACATGATTTATTCTTCTTATTGCCACTAGTAAAGCTGATAGCAATTGCATATAGTCATCTTCAATTTGGCATAGAAATCTTCCACCTTTTTCTTCTTACTATCAGCAGTGGCAGCATTTTTAATCGGACCTATCACTACATGGTATAAATGCAAAACTTGTTCATAGGAGGTAGAGGGCCAAGGAGATTCATTTACTGTTTGTTGGGAGAGCAAAGGTTCAAGGCACTATAACCCCTAGTCGAGTCAATAAATTGGTAGTACAGAATTTCATCCAACCTTTGTTGATTTTGCTGATTCAGGCGCAAAGGACAACGACCAAACATGCAACAGATATGGGAAATCATATCAAACAAGTAATTTCCCAGGTCCCTTCATGATTGAGAGGGTCGGCTTCCTTTTTATGGTGGGTAATTATTGGGTTTTGTTGGAAATGAAGGAATGGTAATCATCATTCAGAATAAAAGCAAGAAAGCACTTCAGGAAACTCAAAAAAATCATGAGTCAAAAACAAAAGGCCTTCTTTCTCAAATGAATAGGAGTGATTAGTAAAGATCATTTTGACAACTGAAGGGTAAAGAATAAAGAAACCACTGAAGGCTTAGTTCTTCAATCAGCATAGACTACACAGTAATGACATAAACTTGGAGTTGGAACATTCAAACTCCTAGTTGGCAAGAAAACGATTCCACTACAAAACACCACAGGCCGGTGTAAGTAGTGGGCCTTTATATTCACTTTCAAACAAACAAAGCTTAAGTCAAATTTTAATAAAACAGATATATGCACTGTTTATAACAGTCCGTCACTACAATCTTCACATATAATCCCAACCTGTAGTAAAACAGATCTTTAAAGAGATAACATACGATTTACAACATATTTTCAATAACCATTAAGGCCATGCACAATAAGATAATAACAATTTGGAGGCCCTTTCAAGGGCAAGGAGAAGATTATACAGGTAGTTGCTTGACCACGTTTCAACTATTTGCCATCCTTTCAACCAATTTCCAACTTCCTTGTTTTGACACACCCCGACACTTTCCATCACATAAACTATTAATAATTGCGATTTTACTAAATTAGTTCAATACTGAACCGACAATGCAAAAGGACGCTCATTGATCTGCCCCACAATGTTAATGCCATGAACTACTGTGCCTAACATTGAAACCACAAAACTTGAGCATCTGACAGTTTCAAATGCATGACTTATCAACATTTCCAATTAAAATTTGTTAAATCCCACTTAATCAAGGAGGCCTTCTGTATATTAATTTGACCCGAACTTGGACCCACTGGCTTAAACTGTTACAGAGTAACTGACGCTAAGGTCTGGTTCCTCCGAAATTTAAGCTATATGATAAGATAGAACCTAAGTAATGTTTATATGAACATCAAACAATACTAAGAAGAAACACAGAAAAAAATGCAGGGGACGAAAATAGCTGCTAAAACCGATATGCAACACTCTTTATTAGTATAGACTATAAACAATATAGATTCAAAAAGATGTCGAACGGTGCCGATAGGATAAGGCCAAGGACATGCAGCTTGCCCAAGAACCAGGTACGCAAATGATATTCTCAATGTACATTCAATTGAAAAAGACTCCAGTGAACAGCACAATGTGGAAAAGGAGAAATGTACAGTGGGTATGTTATTTACAGGAGGGGGTATTACTACCAGAGTGATTCTCATCATGTAGTATTATGGCCTGCTAATATTCGCTGTAGTGGAAATTATTTGATAGACGACGTATTCCCAATTTATATTTCTATGGCTTGGGCCATTTTTTGATATGGCCCTTTTCACCTAGATAGGTAACTAAAACCAAACTGTCATGAAACAATCTCAGAGTCTCTGACAACTAATATGAACCATACTGGTTTTATAACAAGACAAGCTAAGGCCCTAACCAGTACAGTGGGCCATTTTAAAGGACAGGGGAAAACCTAAAACGCTTGGGAACTTGAGTACCAACTGGTTGCAACTGCTATTCTAATATCAAATAAAACTTGTAAACTTAATGGGTGAAAAGAGACTAATGGTGATGTACAGACCTGATATCAACACCACCCTTGAAGGCATATCTGGTGACATTATCATGAACCCAACTCCTTGCAGCTGCTCGGGACTTGCTTAAAGTTTTCAGCATTTGATTGGGCACACCCAACATGACATTTATGTGGGTCCCTGTGAGAGCTTCTAACACTAGAGGATCTGCATCAAATAGCTTCACTTTACTAATATTGTTGGCCTGCAGAACATTGACAACGATGGAAGGTGACAGTCTGTGGGATGACTGTGTCCCCCAGTTCACACCCACGCCTAAGCCTCCTGCTGTTACTGGGCTTACCATTAGATGTAGAGATACCCATACGAGGACGAAGCATTTCAACACAAATGTGGTTGATGCCATCTTCCAGTCTAGTGAAGTTGGAAGCAAAATGCGTGCATTAATTAGCACAAAAGCTGAACATAACTATGTGGCATTTGCAGTTTGAGATTATCAGTGTGTGTCTTTATTAATGGCATTCAATTATAAGAAGTGATGGGTGTTTTTGATGTGAAGGAATTTAAGGAGAACGACTCAACATTATATGACACAGAAACAGAGAATCTGACGTGAGTATTATTTGCACGGAACTCACGAGCTGGATTGTAGCAAAAGTAACAATTTTCAATTTTCAAATGCCAAAAACAGTTTTGTCACAGTAAAAGTATTTCGGTATTCCAAAACTTTCATTTGGATTTGAAGTTTTAAAAATTGACTATCTTAAAAGAAGGGTTCTCTAATGGCCCTCATCCATAAACCTTTATTCGCTTTAAAAAAATAAAAAATAAAAGAAAAATTCTTATTTGAGATTTTATAGTAATAAGTTTTAAATTTTTGTTATAAAATATTTTATAAGTTTCAAAGGTCAAAAGGTTAGGTATGTAGGTTTGAAATTGTAAATATTAAATAATTTTTGTATGGATTGTAGAAAGGAGACCTTGTGTGTCATATATATATATATATATATATATATATATATATATATATATATATATATATATATATATATATCTTCTATGAATGTTTATATGAATTATTATGTGTTGATAGAATAAGGTTATAGTAGTCTCCATACTTACAAGATTATTGGTATGGGTTGGTTAAAAATAAAAATAAATTTCACAAACAATAATTAATATGACATCAAGGAAAACCAAAAAGAACACTTTATAATATGAAAATAAAATTGGATTGAATTGTTAATATGTGGAATAGTACAATCTCTATTTAAACAATTTTATGACATGTGAGTAGGTTGACCTATTAAGTTATCTATAAGTTTATCTTATGAAGATATTTAAGGTTTTTGCATAATTAGTGGAGTACTTTTCAAGGCTAGAAGCCCACTCATGCAAAATGGAGACTAATTTGATGCTAAAAAAAGGTAAATAGGGACTCGAAAGAGTTGCCCTAACTAAGACTAAAACAATATTTTTTAGCCAAGGGTGATACCAAAACTTACTACATACTAAGAAGTATGACCAACAGACCAAAGATGTGTACATTGTGTTATACCTCAAATTATACACGCATTTAAATAGTATTTATACAATATGTGATGCTTCAATATTATTGGAGTTAGTGTTTTTCCAATTGTTGTTGTATTGTATCTTGGAAAAAAATATACAAGTTAGTTTTAATCATTTATGACTAAACTTAATGTTATAACAATAGTTGTCATTGTTACTAATCTTCTACAAAATACATGATATATAAATTACCTTTAATGGAGTGTTTACATTATGTGCATTTGTCTTTGATTGAGTGAGATTTTTTAGTGTATTTGTTAAGTGGCTAATATAAAATTGTGTTGTGTCTATTCCCTTCCTATAAAATAATTATTATATTTCTTGTGTTTCTTTGTATGCTCTTGTGAAATGGAGAAAGACATTGTTATTATTGGAATGCACTCTCACACATGGTGAGCTTTATAAGTAATTGGTGCATTCTTTAAAGCATTCATCTCTCTAGTGCTTCACTTCTTAGTTGTTTTCCTTTTTCTAACTTTTCCATTAGCCATCATCCATACTCTATCAATATTATGATGGTTAATCCCTTAAAAGCATAATTACCAAGCTTCTCACAAAATGTATGACCTATGTCCTCTTTGATTTTTGTTAATGCAACCATACACCCTACACTCTCTAGTATCACAAAATATCAATTGCAACTCTCAAATGGTATACGTGCATGCACCATGATCTTATTCATACTATATATAACATCCTTGTTTTTTAAGGTGCTCTTGTTAAGGAATATGTTGTGCAACTTACAAGTTGTGCATTCACAATCTTCAACAATATGATATGTGCATATATTTGACCTCTCATACACATGCTCTTATTCTCTTATCTCACAATTCAACTTTCCTTGCAATAGCTTGTTGATCCTCTTGCCTATTTTTACAAGACTATTTTAATTAATGTCTTAAGAGTACTTTTCATTGATGTATCAATTATTGGCCCTCATGTTTCCCTTGCTTGTAATTTTGCTATGCATCCATTTCCCACTTAATGGATCAGTTGGTTATTATCTTCTCCTCCACCCTTGTAAAATAATGGTATGGTATTTCAAGAAGCAGAGTTGATTTTTCTTGAAGCACTCATCACAATCAACACATTGATCCCTTATCAAAAATATTAGTCTATACAAGGTAGACATTGTCAAAAAGCATATTGTGTGAATTCAAGAATGGTAAAGGGAAAGTAAAAAGTGTTTGGTTTTATTTTCTAGACCATAAAGAAGGAAAAGTACATGTGACATGCTTCAAGGATGCAACTAATGAGTTTATGATAGTGTCCAAATTGGTAGCATCTACAGCATGTCTAACAACTAATTCAAAGTAGAAAAACCAAGTTATAGCCCATTCCCAAACCCATTTGACATATTCATTTTGGCCACCTCAATATTCACTCATGTTTTTGACCTTCAACACATATCCACAACTTTCATATCAAAATAATCTAAGAGATCAATTAAGTTGTCTTAAATTATTTTACAAATGTTATTATTGTTCTCTTATCTATTTCCCTATCTCGATTTTTCAAAAAAGAAATAACATATAAACCACAAATCATGTTTGTCACATTGAATGCATGGCATCCTTTAGCATTGATATTTCACTATGGGATCCCCACAATGTTATATGAGGAGTTTGTTTTATTAATTATTCATAGAGTCAAATCATCTCATTCTTGTAGTTAAGGCCAATCACATTATATCATGGAATGGAAAGATAATAGATATATTGTTAATCCCACTCAATTGTTTTACTAACCCAAATCTCAAATAAGCTCATACAATATGGTCTTGATATTCCTCCATGCATTTTTTTATTTCTTCCCCTTTCTTTTCAAGGGAAATCATAGTAGTCCATAGCATGGATACTCGAATATTTATTGAAGCTTATGAAATTGTAAGCTTTGAAAAAATTAAGAATGTTTATGTTAGGTCCACTATGACAAAGGTATACTCAAATAAGTTCCATTACCTTTCTTGTCCTCTCTTAGTTCAAGATAAAAAGTGTAGGAAGAAATTCATCCAATTTAATTAGAAAATTGTTAGTGTTGTGTCAAAAAATTGTGTTGATTTATATGACTATGATTTAAGCAAAATGTTAGAACTTGAACTACAAGACCACATAGGTGAACTCATGTATGTTAATGCATTTGAAAGCCTTGCCAATGCAATTATAGGTGTTATCTCCAAAGAATTGTGTTGTTCCTATTAAAGCTTGTCTTGATACATGACATTTTGAGCAACATACTATCCAGCCAATTCCTCTTAATCTTGGTAATGAAATAAAAAACATTTCATGATGAAGCTAGACTAAACACTATTGTTAAACAAGTTGAGCACATAAATTGTTAATGAAAGTATTAGATCCTCATAGGTGAACTCTCTAAATTGAACTTTCTTGTCTTACAAGTATCTACTTGACATGTTTTTGGTATAATTATTTCTTAACCATAAAACCATGGACTCTTACTTGAACCCACTAAATGAAGAATCACAATATAAGGAAAATGTATGTGTTCCTATGACATGAATCTTATCTCAAACAAGTATGTTAATTAAATTATGTGTATAAGGAAAATATATGTTTTCCTATGACATGAAACTTATCTCAAACAAGTATGTTAATTTAGATTCTCACTACATAAGAAAAATTATATTTTGTGTTAAATTATTGTATGAATGTTCTTTGTAATCATGGATTGTAATATTTTCTTTTTATTTTTTAGTAATTTCATTCATAAGTGCAGTTTATTGCAATAGTTAAATATGTTTTTTCTTGTTTATTATTTTGTGGTGCTTATAAATTCAAAGGATATTGCTTTATATAGATTACAAACAATTTGGTGTAATTATGATTTCTTGAAAAAATATTCTAAAATATTGAATACGTATTCCTAAACAAGATTGAATAGTTGGCTTATTATTATGATGTCATAAATTTCCTTTTCATCAAGTGCATCATTAATAGTTCCTTGCATTTACATATTATTCTTCCCTCCTAATAATTTATATATTCTTCTTCCCTTCATCTAACTCTTTATTCCTTTAGTTGATAGTGTTGAACACCCAGAATATTGAGAGGGGGGTGAATCAGTATTCTCTTAAACCATTCAAACATTAAACATTTAATCACTAATGCATATTCAACTATAGTAAGGAAAGAAAGCATGAAATATTCACAACATCACATAACACATGAACACCAAGATTTTTACATGGAAAACTCAAAATGGGAAAAACTATGGTGAGGGTTAGCTCACAATATATTATAACTGGTTATAGTATATTTACATAAATGCTCATTGTCCACAAAGAAAAAGATAGAAGAGATATGGTGGCTCATAGCCTATTTTAAATTGTTATAATTTCATCTAACATATGCATGAATTACAGTTCCATTGAAGCACAATAAATAGAATTTATCTGATTTTGATTCAACACTCTACCTCACTCTTCATTCACACAATTATTATCTTCAACTTAACATTTGCAACTTAACTTCACACTGCTCTAATCAAATTTGTATCATATCATCACATACCACTCATCTTACATCAAAACAGTGAAAAAAATCTATCATATATATATGCATCAAGTGTAACATCAATTAGGTTGGCCTAATTAGATGTAACACCCAAATTACAACTTGTTGGCTCCAAAACTTTCATACATACAATGTGCCACAATTCAAAACTAAAAACACCTTAAGATAGGTCGGCATGGATCTATAATAGATCCCATACAAGACGCCAACACATATTTAACCTTCGCATACCTTTAAACATATTAGGTCGGCTCCACATAAGACCTAGAAACAAAAATCTTCAACTATGTATCCATATCTTGACATGTGGACCTCAAAACTTGATGCCATCTAGAATCCATGCTCTACTGACATCTATCTGGCAACTTATCCTCAAAAGTGCAAAAGAAAAAGCTCATCTGCAGAGAAGTGTGGAATCTCCCACACAACTGCACTATACAAAGAGTAACTATGAATTGCCAAGTCAAAATCCGTTACTCATATCTCTCAAACCTCTTGCCAAAACTTGATGAAAACTTGGAATCAGATACACCTAACATCCATCAAAATTATGTTAGAAGCACAAAGTGACATCTTCATTTGTAGAGTGGTGCATACCCAAAAACTGGTGCATAATAACACTGTATTCACAGAATTGACACTTAGTCAATTTCCCATTACAACTATCTTTATTGAACCAAACCATTATACAAAAATGTTTTCCTTATCAACTCAAAAACCTGTTAGAACTGATCAAAATGGTTTGCAACCAAAATATTCATATGAGTTACAATATTGGCATCAATGAAAACACTACAACACATCATTGTGTACCTTCCATGCTCATGTTGCCAAGAAACATCATCAATGGAAATCTTCCAATAATCTCCTCCTTTGTCATCAATGGCAACATGTACAAAAATCTCAAAACATGATCTAAAATATTCTCTAGAATACTCTCCCCTTTTGACATCAAGGGCAAAGGGTTCCTGTACAAATTGATTTGACTCTCACCGAAGCTCCCCCTGAGAAATATAAACATATATACAAAATAAAAAGTATATATTGACTCCCTCTAAGTCATATACCAAAGAAAAAACCCAAAAACTATATTGGAAACATCATTATATGGTCTACATATATACAAAGAATTTGAATTGAAATATAGGAAATGCATAAAAGAATAAGAGATAAGTCAAGTGGAGGTGGTTGACACCTGCAACTTCTTCAAGTGGTCTTCCCATGCTTTCCCACCATGTTCCCATTCTCCTTTTGCTTCTTCAAGCATCCTACTCTTCATTTCAAACTTTAACAATAACTCTTCTCCCTCTTCTAGAGTGGTAGGTACCAGATTCATCTACTTAGCTTTGCCTGCACTTAGGAGAGCTTTTGAAATGAGTAAGAATTTAGGATTAACCAAATCCCTCACTTCTTGTGTAGATCTTCAATTGTATTCCTTGTTACACCAATTAGGTCAAGTGTCAGATCATATGCACTTGAGGCAGCATCAATTTGTGACTCAATAAATCCCATCTCCTTCCTTATGCTCTATGTGGCTCTAGGCCACTTTGTTCCATATTGGTATAGAGCCTTTGCATCATCAACACATCTTTTAGCATCTTTTAATAACTCTGAAAACTTTTTATGTGCAATTGCACATTTCTCTGTCATTTCCAACATCCTCTTATTATTTATCCTTTTCTCAACTTCCTTATATGATTCTTCCTTCAATTTAGATGCATAAACTTTGAACAAATCAATTAGCAGTCATAAGTTCTCCATACCGAATAGAGATGTGTCTATATTCACATTAGGTATGGCCTCTTGTAAACCCTTTACTACTTCTTCCATCAATTGTCCACTCTTTTGGTGTGTCTCTATGATTTATTTTCTTGTGGATGCATGAAACATATCTCCCAATTGTAGCTTGTGGATGGGAGCGATTTTGTCCAACTTGACATTACCTTGATGCATTGGCATTGCAGTGGTTGTGAAGAGAATGCGCAAAAAGAATAAGAATAAGTCAACGAGGTGGTTGACACCTGCAACTTCTTCAAATGGTCTTCCCATGCTTTCGTACCATGTTCCCATTATCCTTTTGCTTCTGCAAGCATCCTACTCTACATTTCAAACTTTAACAATAACTCTTCTCCCTCTTCCGGAGTGGCAGGTACCAAATTCATCTACTTAGCTTTGTCTACACTTAGGAGAGCTTTTGAAATGAGTAATAATTTAAGATTGATCCCTCATCTCCAAACTACAAAATAACGGTTCCCTCACTTCTTGTGTAGATCTTCAATTATATTCCTTGTTACACCAATTAGGTCAAGTGTCAGATCATATGCACTTGAGGCGGCATCAATTTGTGACTCAATAAATCCCATCTCCTTCCTTATGCTCTATGTGGCTCTTTTAGCATCTTTTAATAACTCTATAAACTTTTTATGTGCAATTGCACATTTCTCTATCATTTCCAACATTCTCTTATTATTTATCCTTTTCTCAAGTTCCTTATATGATTCTTCCTTCAATTCAGATGCATAAACTTTGAACAAATCAATTAGGAGTCTTAAGTTCTCCATAACGAATAGAGATGTGTCTATATTCACATTAGGTATGGCCTCTTGTAAACCCTTTACTACTTCTCCCCTCAATTTTCCACTCTTTTGGTGTGTCTCTCTGATTTATTTTCTTGTGGATGCATGAAACATATCTCCCAATTGTAGCTTGTGGATGGGAGTGATTTTGTCCAACTTGACATTACCTTGATGCATTGGCAACTGCAGTAGTTGTGAAGATACAACTGGTTGGAACTTGGGCTGCATACTTAAAACATTTTTCAAGGAATCTCTAGATGAGCCGGAGGATTCACCTAAAACCTTGGTTATCTCTACATCCTTTCCTTTCTCTTTAGCACTTTTGAAGTCTGTTGGATTTTCCTTTTATACTTGTGCATCTTTGGATGCATCCTCAGTCTTGTCTTCATTTTCCTTCTTATCCTCTTCTTCTTTCTCCTCATCAGCCTTCTCTTCATCTTTCTTTTATAGCTCTCCTTCTTCTGCATCAACATTATCATCCTTTTCTTCATCATCTGCAGTGTTTTCAATGATAAACAAAGGAGTAATCTCTTCTTGTGTTGGAGGAGGAGTGAGGGTGTTTTCCTTTGTAATGTCTTCTCTGATCATTTCCTCTTCAGTAATATTTTATGTCATGTCCTCCACTTCCGAAGCTGTGTTGTCCAATGCAGCTTCTTCATTTACAACATGCTCATGCTGAGTATCATCTATCTACATCTCTCCTGCATTTGGTTCCAGAGCATATATTTCTACACTCATTTCTTCTTCATTTGTTGGTATCATTCCCATATTTGTGCAATCTCTTATGTATTGTCATTTCTTTCCTTCTAGATTCTTTCAATGTCATTTTTATATTTTCCTATAAGGGTTGTAACCCTTTGTTTGGTCCTCAACTCCTTGCTAAATACAATGGACAATGTGGCTTTGTCATCCTTAGATAATGGAGCATTTACTCTTTCCAAAGCCTCTTCATTAATCCTTTCATGCTCTTTTACAACTTCTTCTCTTCTCTTCAAAAAAATATTCCATAAATATTCAGGTACATGCTTCTTGATATTCCTCATGTTCACCTCAAGGATAACTATGTATTTGACTATGGCTTCGATGATAGTAGCCTTGTCTGTCTCATCTACATCCTTGTATAAGGTTGCGGTCTCTCCCATCATATCATTTTGCAAAATACTATTAAATAATTCCTCTAACTTCATGGGGGAATGAGGCCTTATCAGTTGTTTTTCCTTTTGTTTTGTTTCTTTACCTTTAACCAGAGTCTTCTTTGTTTTTGTTGTCTTTTTCTTCTCTATAGAAGCCTTCTTGGCTTCCTTCTTCTTTTCTCTCATATGGATCTTGAATGCTTCTTTTTCTTTCTCTATCTCATCTTCACTTACAGTGTTTATGATGTCAACTCTTCTTCTTTTGGTGATTACTTCACCTTGCGAAGCATCACTTCTTCTTCTCCAGACCAAGGGTGGTCCCTCTTCTTCCAACTTCTCTTCTTCTTCTATAACATTTATGCCAATACCCTTCTCTCTCATAGCCTTTTACTTAACTCTTCATTTTGCTAGGGTAGCAAGTGGTGCAATAGTTACAGTTTTCTTCTTTTTAGTCCTTGTAACTTGCACTACTGAAGGAGATGTCTCCTTTACCAAAGGGTTGGCAGTAGAATTTCTTTCCTCTCTAGCAAGTTGCCTTGTCTCATAGGACTTCTCAACAAGAGGAGTGGTAGAAATCCTACTAGATCTCCTTGAGCTTCCAAATGCTTTTGTAACACTTAAATCTACCTTAGCTTTATCTCTTTTCCATTGCACTCTTTCTTTTGAAAGTTCAATTTATTTTTCATATACATCCACCATCTTATCCACATTCTTCTTGATCTATGGTTTCCTTTGTTCCATGTGAAATTCCATAGAATTTTCCTCATATGTCCCATACCTTGCCTTGGTTTCATCCTTTGGGCTCTTCAACAAAATGTCAACATATCCAGTTATTTCTTGTTCATTGATTTCATATCCTAATGTTTGGATCCATACTACCCTTAGTTCTACTACTTCCATCTTGCATTCATCAATTGACACTAGAAAATTTATATCATTATGATATTTTTCAACCATTTTCCTAGGGATCTTATCCCTTTTATGCATTCTCCTCTAAATATTGTAAAGAAAGCAACAAGAGCAACATCTTGTGGCTTCCCATCTCCAAGTCCAAACATATGGTCTCTAATCTGATGGGAAATAGGTTTGCCTCTTATCCATATCACATTTTGACTTCCAGTTAGTTGCTTTAGAAAGTAGAAGAGTAAACATACTACCAAAGATCCATACTTGAATACATATTTATTTTCCTTTATCTACTTCAAATTCTCCATCAGTTGTTGCCTAAGCATCTCACAAAGATCATAGTCTGGACCATTTTCTACCATCTCATATGCCACATTGATTGTAGTGTCAGATATTGAATTGTCTCTATTTGTATAACAAATTTTGTAGCCAATCGTTATAGCTACATATCTTACAATTGGATTTCTAATAAGATTCAATTCCATAGCTCTTTTGTCATATGTAGCACTTGTCTTCTCCATGACCACTTCACTCTTGATGGATTTTAGCATAGGAACTGGTCCAGCGGAGCAAAGACTAATAACCTCCCTTATCACTTCCTTAGTTATCATTTTGAGCATATCATTCCAAACAAACTTATCATGCATTATTCTAAGTGCCATCCCAACCCATTTGTCATCAAAACATAAATTAAGGAACCCTTGCCAAACATCCAATTTCTTCACAACTAGGTTTTGAAATTTTGGTTTTAGGGAAAAGTTTTCTCCATTAAGCTCATTATTCCACAAATCCCCTAACTTAGAATGATCAAATTATTATATCCTACCATGAATGTAGATCCTAATATCCTCAATTGGTAAAACCCCATTTGGGATGTGTGAAAATACACCTAACAAGTCATCTTTTATTGATTTCATGGGATATTTCTTAAACTTTGGTTGTGATTTCTCTATAACTTCAATTACCCTTGGTGTATCCATTTCAAATGTATTAAAATTTTCTTAAAACAATGTTCGTTGTGAAACTAGGGAAAAAGGGAGATTGTAAATACCTTTTATATCGGTTTCTAAATTAGGGTTTTGATGCACTGATTCACAATTCACCTTGAACTCTTTGAATTCACTCCTCATTGCTGCTCCTCAAATGCCTTTGTGAAATGAATTTTCCTTAGTGCATTTTCTTATAATCCATCGATTTGACCTAATTTTTCATTGAATAATTCAAACCATAAAGTTGGAAACACTTTATTTGTATGCACAAACAACTTCTAAAGCTCCACAAACTTTTGCATCATCATATTTTCTTCTGCAATCTTCACCAATAGATCAAGCATGTTGATCTATATCATATATCTTTGTGCTTAGACCTCAAAACCTCTTCGCTGGTAGGGGAAAAGGGATTTCCATTAAAGCTCCCCCTAAGCCATAGCTCTTAGCTTAGTTTTCAAAGGAAACGTCTACACCAGAGGATGGTACAGATTCTCCCTTGTCTTATGTCTCTTCCTTTTTTCTCCAAATCTTTTCCATTTCCTTCTTTACTTCAACTGGATTAACCTTTTTAACTAGTTCATTCCTTTTTACCAGATTATCCTTTCTTGTATTTCTACTTTATAAAACTTGGAAATGTGTCCAAGTCTCTTGCAATTGTAGCATACAACATTATTCTAAGCAATATTCCTTCCATTCACTCTAGATTTGCATTGAATAGCTTTGTGTCCAAATCCATAGCATGTATAGCAATAGTCATTGAAACATTGAATCATTTTAACATTGTTATAGCCATTCATCATTTGACTTTTGCATTCACTTGCTCTATGACCAAATATTTTGCATGTAAAAAATTGACTAGTAAAGGATGGAGCATTATGATTCATTATGCTTCTACATTCCATTGCTTTATGTCCAAATTTATTGCAAGAATAACAAAAACCATTGAAAGATGGGTACCTTTGTGTATTTGGTTGTCTTTCCAATGTTCTTCTAACTTCATTCCTTTAATTCTAGATCTTTCCATTGTTCTTCTTGTCTTCAGTCTTCTTTGGTTCATTGATCTTCTCTTCTGCATTAGGTGTCTAATCTACTTTTGAGCTTTCACCTTTTTCAAATCCTAAGCCACCTTTGTTTTTGGATGATTTCTAATTTGTAATCATTCCATCAAGCTTTGTAGCACTCATTTTGAATTTATCTTCACGACTTCTTTCCTTTTCTAAATCTGGTCTCAGATTTACCACTTCTTGTTCAAGCCTTATGCATTCCTTTGATTAATTAGTTTTCACCATTGCATTCAAAAATTCATCAATTCTTTTTTTTCTTCAACTTGCACTTTCATACTAGTGATGGATTCTTTTGCATGCTTCAATTTCTCACTAACTTCCTTATGCCTTTCTCTGGACTTCTTGATTTTCTCTCTCAATTTTCTAATGCGTCCATTTGATTCTTTGACATTTTCCTTCAAATCTCCATTTGCATCTTTAGTCTTTTCAAGATCTTCAAGGGAAACTTTGAGTTCTCCATCTTTTTCAAGCATGGAATCTTCTATAAATCCAACTATTGGAATCTCTTCCGGAGAATAGGAAATTTCCTATCAACCATGTATTCAACCTCCAAGATCTTCTCAAAGCAATTAAGCTCCTTCCACTGAAACAAGCTCTGATACTAATTGTTGAACACCTAGAGTACTGAGAGGGGGGGTGAATCAATATTCTCTTAAACCATTCAAACATTAAACATCCAATCACTAATGCATATTTAGCTGCAATAAGGAAAGAAAGCATGAAACATTTACAACATCACATAACACATGAACACTAGGATTTTATGTAGAAAACCCAATATGGGAAAAACCATGGTGAGGGTTAGCTCACAATATATTATAACCAATTATAGTAATTTACATAAATGCTCGATGCAGGTGGACTCACTATCCACAAAGAAAAAGATAGAAGAGAGATGGTGGATCACAACCTATTTTGAACTATTACAATTACATCTAACATATGCATGAATTGTTCTCGATTGAAGCACAATAAACAAACTTTATCTTATTCTGATTCAACATCTGCCTCACTCTTCATTCTCACAATTTTGATCTTCAACTTAACATTCATAACTTAACTTCGTACTAATCTGATCAAATTTGTATCATATCATCATATATACTCATATTACATCAAAACACCAAAAACAATCTATCATATATATCTACATCAAGTGTAACATCAATTAGGTTGGCCTTATTAGATGTAACAACCAAAATACAACTTGTCAGCTCCAAAAATTTCATACATACAACATGCACCACAATTCAAAACTCAAAACACCTTAAGATAGGTTGACATGGACCTATAATAGATCCCATACAAGATAAAAACACATATTTAACCTTCACATACCTTTAAACATATTAGGTCGGCTCCGCATAAGACCTAAAAGCAAAAACCTTCAATTGTGTATCCATATCTCAACACGTGGACCTCAAAACTTGATGCCATTGGATGCATGCTCCTCACCGACGTGAAACTTATCCTCAAAAGTGCACAAGCAAAAACTCATCTGCAAAGAAGTGCAAAATCTCCCACACAACTACAATGTACAAAAAGTAACTGTGAATTGCCAAGTTGAACTATGTTACTCATATCTCTCAGCCTCTTGCCAAAACCTGATGAAAACTTAGAATTAGATACATCTAACATCTATCAAAATTAGGTTAGAAGCGTAGAGTGACATCTTTATTTGCGGAGTAGTGCAAACACAAAAACTGGTGCATAGTAACACTGTATTCACAGAATTGACATAATCAATTTCCCATTACAACTATCTTTACCAAACCAAACCATTATGGAAAAATTTATTCCTTATCAACTCAAAAACCTGTTAGAACTAATCAAAATGGTCTGCAACCAAAATCTTCATATGAGTTACAATGTTGACATCAATGACAATATTGTAACACATCATTGTGTACCTTACATTGTAATACCCCCTTCGTGGCCTGTTCGAACTTGTTGGTGAGTATTTGTGTGTGCTTCATTGATTACTATGTTATTTAATTGTGT
The DNA here is from genome assembly GCA_007258455.2 of Sequoia sempervirens. Taxonomy (NCBI): domain Eukaryota; kingdom Viridiplantae; phylum Streptophyta; class Pinopsida; order Cupressales; family Cupressaceae; genus Sequoia; species Sequoia sempervirens. The sequence goes on along the minus strand of VDFB02152867.1, from coordinate 378 downwards.
GAAAAATATCATATGTTAGAAATCATGTTTAAATAACTAATTAAATCATAAGTGATTTCCAAGGTTATTTAAAATATGATTAGAAAATAAAATAATAATCAATTAAATTAAATCAAATGATTTAGATCAAATAATCAAATTAAACTAATTTGTTAAAAGCACAAGTGATATTATTAGATAAATTGATGAACAAAATAATCTGGAAAAGAAAATAATAAAAAGGAAGGCAATTGGAAAATGGAAAGTGAATAGTTTATTAATTAAATAAATCATGATAAGATTTTTGGGAAGTGTAAAAGACAAGAGAAGCTGGAAAGAACTTCATCTATCAAGCAATTGGAAGTTGAATGGTTCCCCGAGGGGAGTGGAAAAGACACC
>VDFB02152865.1:0-19420 GCA_007258455.2 Sequoia sempervirens | reverse complement strand
CTCTCTCTTAAAATTATCCCTCCCTCTAAATACATACATAAATACATACATACTTACATACATACAAGCATAATACATATATGTACATACGATCCTACACATATAAAAGCATAAATGTACATATGTAGATACAATCTTACATACATATAGGCATACATACATACATGCATTGATACATACATACATACATACACACACACACACACATACATACATACATATAGGAATACATACATACATGCATTGATACATACATACATACATACATGCATACATACATACATACATATAAGCATGCATACATACATACATACATGACATACAAGCATACATGTACATACAAACATACAAATATATAAACATACATTCAATAAAGTATAATTTAACATAAACCAAGACATAATGCGAACACGTTATACCATGGTCATGCTATGTCTTGCTAGACATGTCCCACATAAATGAAAAAAACCATGTCAAAACTAAGATATAATGTGAGTGCATTATAACGCACTCACATTATATCTTGCTTTGGGAATCCTCAAGCCTTAGGCTTGGTATTTTCCTTGGAGTACCAACCCAAAGGCTTGGAGGGCCTTCCTAATGACCAGAGATGTGTTTTTGCAAATTCTACAATATTTCACATAATTAGGTTCATGCTCACCGTCAGTATTGCATGTGTTTCAATGTAAAATAAATCAAACAACTAGGTAATGTTAAGTTCTCTCTTACCTATCCAACAATGTAATTTTTTCACTTTTTGACAATGTTAAGCCTTTCATCTATAATTTTTTTATTTGTGAGTCTCTTTTTTGGAAAAAAGTAGTGTTTGGTGTTTTTTTGTTATAAATAAACCGCTCATAGAAATTTAAAATAAATTACATTTTTAGAAACCAGACTCCATCTAAAAATTAAAAAAAATTCAATCAGCTTCCAAAATTTGTAGGGGTAGCACGACTAAAATTCTATTTTTTTAGGAAGTGTCCACTTAGAAAATTAGCAAAAAATAAAATATTCATTAAAAAATTATCAAATAAATCATGCATCAACTACTTACTATTAGGTAATTTCTCACCAAAGCGATTTTAAAAATACTAAAAAAAGTTCACCGTACTAGGGATATACAAAAGTTGCTATGTTATGTTTTTCTCACCAAAAAAATACCAATTTCTATATGTCCCTCTTTTGAACCCCTTAATGTCAACCATTTTCAAAATAAATTAGTAGTTTAGAAATTATACTCGGAGCACTACGATCCTTGTTTTTTTTGCATCTCAAAATTTTGAGTGTAACTATCCTCAAGTTCATGTCCAAGGTCAGTATTTCCTGATTTCAGAAAAAATGTGGCCACTTAAGCCCCATTTTTGGCCCCCCATATTTTGGAACTTACCCATTACATGGATCTAGAATCTTGATGGAGATGGAAGAAATTAAAAATTCATTCAAAAAATACACAAGGTTCTCAAGGAAAGAAACAAATAAAGTAAAATCAAACTATTTAGTTTTTAATACATGAAAGTCCACACAATGTAGGCTAGCTGAAATCATTGGCTTCACAATAGGAACATTACCAAACACATGACTTGGGATACCACTCTATGAATTCTACACATAGACCACACATTAGATTGATGTCATCTCAAAATGTAAAAAAGATATAGGTCACGACAAGGAAGATGGCTAATAGTTGGTAGAATTACAATGACAAGATCGATTATCATTGCAATACCAATTTACATGCTTTCCTATGTCGGTTTAAAATCTAAAGCTGAAATAGAAATAAGTAAAATCTAAATGTGCTTCCTTTGGGAGGTCTCAAATGGGACCAGATGCATTGCTCTTATTGCTTGGGATATAGTCAAGAAAATAAAGCAGAATTGTAGAGTGGAAATAAGGGACATACTTAAGAAAAATATAGAATTGGTAGTGAAACTTATTTGGTGTAGGATAAAAAATTTGATGGCTCTATGTTGTAAAGTCCTTAAAAAAATATTTAGATAGCAATAATGTAGAATAACTTTGGAAAATTCCCCATTGAGTTCTTAGACCTGGAGCTTCATGATGAAGTAAAGATGAACAATCACTAAAAAACCATCAAAGAAAATCAACTCTAGAAAAAAGGCTATATTTTTGAATGATTCATGGAATGGAGGCAAACCATTGTATAAAATAGATATAACTATCTTGGAGGAGATTATTCATGCCACAAAACTCCACCATGGATCAAAGGCTAGAGACAACCTAACCAAAGAGAACCATACTATCCAATGGAAAGCTTTCAATTTCCATCCAAACCAAAATAAAGAGTTAATAATCAAGGAACTAAAATAATTTATAATATTACTAATGGATCAAGAGGATGAGCTGATTTTGTGTGACAAATAATCAAGCCAATATTCAACTAAACTAGAATACGAGATACAAAACATGGAGGAAAGAATAAATGAGTAGTTGGTGGACTTATGTAAGGGGAAAAGGGTAATTCCTAAAGCTAGAGAATTATCTTGGGTAACTTTACATCAAATAATACTAACTGGAGAAATATTGCAAAAAAATGGCATTGTTGGATTGAAAAAATTCCCAACATGCGAGTGTAGTGAAGAAATTATTGACTACCTACTACTTCAATATGAAGTCGCATCAGAATGTTGGAAAAAAATTCTCCAAAAGTTGAATTGGTTGGGCCCTCTCCCCTCATCCTTACTTGCTCTCTTCCTTAATTAGCCCAAACTAAATTGTAAATACTTATGGGGTAGAATTTGAAGAACTACACTTGATACTACCATTTGGCACATTTGGAAGGGAATAAATTCACACATCTTCATAGGGAAAAAAAAGTACAATTTCATTGATAAACAAGATTGAAGTGGCTATTTGTGAATTTTAAAACATGAGGGTTTGAAAAGCAAATAAATTATTTTTTTCAAATTGGTATAACAACACCCTTTCCATGTGGTCATTTCTAAGGATATCCCCTTAGCGTAACAACAATTACACCAAAGGGCCCAATAGAGGCACTTCTAGATGAACCCATCATAGTAGTCATCTAAAGCCAAATTTTGATGGAGCTTCTTGAGGAAATCCTAGAATCTTTGGTGCTAGATTCATAATTCACAATGAACATGGACAACTTTGTTGGGTGAGTGCATTAAAAATTGAAAATTAAACCAATAATAATGAAGAATTTAAAGTATTAGAAAAAGGGTTGAATCTTTTCATAAAATATCTTCAGTATTTGGACATTGAGGGTGATCCCCAAATTTCTATGACAGATGTAATGAACAAAAAAATCCAAATTGGAAACTAGGAATGAAATTAGATCAAATCCTTATGTACCTAGAAGAAATTAGCAACTTCACAATAAAGAACATCTACATGGAAGAAAACAACATTGTTAATTATCTGACTAACCAAGCAATCAACCAAGAGCATGATTATAAATTTTATAAAAACCCAACATAATGGACATTACTTAAGGACCACAATTAAAAAAAGGGCATCAAACACTGACAACTGGTAATTTGATTTGAAAAATCACAAGCCCATCCATATGACTTAGTTTCAAAAGTTTCTAAATTCCAATAGTATTCATCATGGATTCCATCACACCCTTCAAGATAGATTATACTCATTAATCATAAATTTTTCTAGTGACTTGGGTGCTAGTCAAAAAATATAGCGACACATCTAAAAGGTTGGTGCCTAAATCTCATAATATCTTTAGTATGCCATAAAAGAATGGGAACAAGGAACAACCTAGAATATATAATTCAAGACACATTATTTATGTGTGAAAAATGGAGCTAACTTCCATAGCTCACCAATGGAAATATATAAAATACTGCACAAAATTAAGGAATCTTTGGAACCCTAAATTTTTTAGTTTCCTATGTAGTATCTAGGCTTGAACTTGCTGTCCCTATCACATGTTCCTTGCAATATTATGAAACATAACATTTAGAGGTAATGTTTGTAGTTCTAGGGTACTTCTCACATTTAGGCATCAAGATTTTCTTTCATTTATATAGTTTATTCTACTTTGATCTTAGAATATATGGGTAAAGCTACATATCTTTGAAAAAACATCATCTTTGTTAGAAGATTGAGAAGATTGTCATTGATAATCTAGTCTACCAACATGAGCATGGTATGTACATTGTGCATGATCCATCATTTTCATTGATGTCAACATTGTTGTGGATTTTCCTAGCATGATTTAGAAGTGTTTTTGAAAGCATTTGTATAAGATAAGTTGGTCTGAAAAGTACCGTTACTTAGAAAATTTCCTAAGTATATATCCTACCAATATAGTGGTTTAGTGCATAAGGTTTTTGGGTCTACACTCCATCACAAATATAGATATCACTCTATGATTCTAAGTACATCAAATACATCCAAATCCAAGAGATTTTGTTGATTGGAAAATTATCTTGGAAGATATGATGATAGAGTTTAGTTATGTATATTGTGGTTATTTCCTATACAGTGTGACAGTGTGGGAGATTCTACATTCCTTTGTGGATGATTATTTTGTGTTGTGATGTTGAAGATAAGCTTCTATATTGTAGTTGAGTAGGAATTTCAGATGGGATCCTGTTTTGAGTTCCACATGTGGCGAATTGGGTAAACAGATGAATGTTTTTATGTTTAGGTATTATTTGGTGCCAAACTAACACATTTTTTGTGTTGGGATGGATTAATATGCATTGAAATATTATTTAGGATGTATATTAAGTCCATCCTGACCTATCTTAAGGTGAATTCAATTTTGAATTAATGCATGAAGGTTAGATAAAAAGTTATGAGGATGACAAGTTCAAATTGTAGGATGACCTAAATTACTTGATGTTGATATATATATAGGATATTGTTCTGTGTTTTGATGATAAGTGTTGGTGATATGTTATAGATGACATGTGTGTGATGTGAATGTGATCAAAGTTGTGTGAATTATGTGAATTCAAAGCAAAGTAGAGCATTGATCTAGATTAGTGTAACAATTGATTTTGTACTTTATTAGAATTGTCAATACAACATAATTACATAGATGAAATTATAACAATTCAATAGGTTGTAAGCCACCCATTTTATCTTCTATCTTATTCTTTGTGGGAAGTGAGTCCACCTTCAGTGAGCATTTCTGTAATATACTATATTTGAATATAATATATTGTGAGCTAACACTCATTGTGGTTTTTCCCATTTTAGGTTTTCCACGTAAAAATATTAGTGTTCATGTGTTATGTGATGTTGTGTATGCTTTATTCTTTCTTTTCTTAAATTAGTTGAATGTGCTTTGGTAATTGGATGGATAATGTTTGAATGGTTTAATAGAATACCGATTCACCCCTCTTAGTATTTTGAGTGTTCAACAATTGGTATAAAAGATTTGATCCCTAGAATGATCTTAACCGATTTGGGAATATCTTAGAGATTGAACACATGGGTGATAGACAGTTTCCTATTCCCCCAGAAGAGATTCCTACTATTGAATACACTAATGAAGATTGCATGATTGATAAAGATAGAGAAATCAATGTTTCTCTTGAAGATCTTAACAAAGTTGAAGGTGAAAATAGAGATCTGAAGGAAAATATTAAAGTGGCAAATGATTGCATCAAAAAATTGAGAGAGAAAATCAAGAAGTTCAAATAAAGGCATAAGGATGTCAATGAAAAATTGAAGCAAGCTAATGAATATCTCACTAGACTAAAAGTACAAGTGGAAGAAAAGAAAATATTTTAGGAATGTATAAATACATTGGTCACAAGGAAAAATGATGAATGCATGAGGCTTGAACAAGAAGTGGTAAATTTGAGATGATATCTAGAGAAAGAAAGACATCATGAAGATAAATTCAAGAAAAGTTCTACAATGCTTAATGAGCTGATTGTAGGTCAAATAGCATCTAAAGAAAAAGGTGGTTTAGGAATTGGAAAAGGAGAGAGTTCAAAAATAGTTTAGACACCTAACGTAGAAAATAATATCATTGAACCAGAGAAGACTAAAGACAAGAATAACAATGGAAAGATCTGGAATTAAAGAAACAATGCTAGAAGACCTTGGTCAGAGAACCAAATGCTCAAATGTACCCATATTTCAATGGTATTTTTTAGTACTTCAATACATTTGGACATAGAGAAATTGAATGTAGAATAAAAATGAATTACAATGTTCCCTCCTTTACTAGTTAGTGATTTCAATGCAAAAGATTTGGACATAGAGAAAATGAATGCAAAATTCAAATGATGAATGGATATAACAATTGTAGAATGATTCAATCTTTCAATGGTTACTGTTATACATGCTATGGATTTGGACACAAAGCTAATCAATGTATATCCAAATGAATGGAAGGAATAATTCCTAGAGAAATGGAATATGAAAAAATTGTAGTAGGCATGGAAATATCGCTAAATTTTGCAAAAGCATAAACACAAGGAAGGACAATCGGATAAAGAAGAGAAAACTAGTCAAAAAAATTGATCTAGTTGAAGTAAAGAAGGAAATGAAAAAAGATCTAGAGAAAGAAAGAAGATATTGATAACAAGGAATAACTTGTACCACCCTTTGGTGAAATTGTTTCCTACCGTAACTAAGCCTAAAGCTATGGCTTAAGGGGAGCTTTAATGGATATCTTATGTCCCCCACCAAAAAAGACATGATGAAGCCACAAAATTAAGATATGTGATAAAGAATGAAATTCTTAATCTATTGGAGAAGATTGCATAAGAAAATATGCTAATATGGAGATTTATAGAGCTTGGAAAGGTGACCATGCATATAGTTTTTAGGGTTACCAACTTTATGGTTTGAAGTATTTATTACAAAATTAGGTTAAATTGAAGGATTATAAGAAAATTTGATAAGGAAAATTCATTCCATCCAAATAAATAGGATAATAGAGTAGTGAGAAGAGAATTTGAAGTGGAAAGGAAATTTAGATCTCAAAGCATCAAAACCCTAGTTTAGTGAAGCAAAGCAAAAAGCTATTTAGTGATTCTTACATAACCTAAATTTCTAGAATTGTCATTTGAAATAAGTTTGAATACAATTTACAATGGAAAAACCGAGGGTTGTAGATGTTCCGCAAAATACATTACCTAAGTTCAAAAGATATCCCACCAGAGCCATAGAAGATGATCCCTTAGGCACATTCTCACATATACCTTATGGGGTTTTACCTATCAAAGACATTAGGGAATACACTCATGGAAGTATGGATGAGAAATCTCTTAGAAAGTTATTGGACCTATGGATGAATGAGTTAACAAAGATGATTTCACCCTTAATCCAAAATACAAAACCCTATCCAAGAAGAAGTTGGATGTATGGAAATGGTTTTCAAGTTTTAGCTATGATGAGAAGTATATCAGAATGACCCTAAGAAGAATTCATGACCAATTCATGTATATTGATGGCCCTCATATGATTAATAAGGAGATAGTTAGAGAGATAATTGGTTTATGGTCCATCGAACTAGTTCCAATCTTGAAATTTGTCAAAAACAAGGATGTAATGGAGAGAACGGGTGCTACATTTGATCAAAGATCCCCCACAATAAATCCTATTAGGAGCCTGATAGTTTGATATGTAGCTATGCTTATTAGATACAATATTTACTATACCAATAGAGATAATCTAGTCTCTTCCACTACAATTCATGTGGCACAATATTGATTATGACCTTTGCGAATTGCTCTTACAACAATTGATGGAGAATTTGAAAGAAATTAAGAAGAAGAAATATGTATTCAAGTATGAAACATTAGTGATGTGTTTTCTCTTCTACGTCTCAAGAGAATTTCCTATGATTGGGAAGGTTAACTGGTCTAATACAAGACTAGTTGTACATCAAATGAGAGATTATATGAGAGGTCTTAGATATATGAATGCTCAAATTCCCTTGTATCCTTCTTTGAAATATTCCAAAGAAGGATGAATGAGAGACAAAGGATTCCAAGAAGTGTGGTGGAAAAATACAAAAATGACATCACTTTCCTAGTCTCCACAGACTTTTTTATGATGGAAGTAGTAGAACTTAAGACCATTTTGGTTCTAAAACTAGGTTATGAAGTCTCAGAGGAAAAACCTATTAGCTATGCAAAGGTGCTGTTGAATAGTCGTAAAGATCCAAATAGGCCAAGATATTGGACTTATGAAGAAAAATAAATGGAATTTCACCTAGAATTTAAGAAACTAGTGATGATAAAGAATGTTGATAAGATGCTTGGCATATATGCACAAGAAAGTGGTCTTTCAATGGAAGAAGTTAAGTATGCCAAAGATAGATCTAGAGTTGATATGAGCACAATAGAATCCTCTAGTAGCTCAAGAAGATCAGGAATATCTACTACCACATCTCTACCTGCAATTTGTGAGAAGAGGAAATCCGTTGATATTCCTTTGATAAGGGATAAATATCCTCAAGTAGTTCATGTCACTAGGGAAGAAGCAAAGAAAATTGCTACCACAGTACCCCTTGTTGCTGCTACAAGGAGAGTGAAGTAGAAGGCCACAAGAAAAAAGGAAAGTGACATCAATGTTGCAGAGGAAGAAGAGTTGGAAGAGGATGAATCCCTTATGATTAGGAAAAGAAAGAGAATTCATATTTTAGAAACAAAGAGTGAGGAGGAAGACGAGAAAGAGAAAGAAGGATCCATAATTTAGAAGAGAGAAAATGTGAAGGAAGCCAAAAATGATCCTAAGAGAAGAAGAAAAAAGAACCAAAGAAGCCACTGATTAAAGAAAAGAAGCATAAGAAAACTAAGAAACCCCACACTTGTATGAAACTTTATGCACTATTCAATAGTATAGTGAAAAATGAGATGTTAAAGGAAACAATATAAATGTATAAAGAAGTTGATGAGGAAGATAAAGCTACAATAATTGAAGCCATAGTCAAATACATTGCTATATTTGAAGTTGATATGCATAATATCCAAAAGGATATACTAGATGATGTTTGGTTTGTTCTACTGAAAAGAAGTGATGATGCAATTATGGAGCATGGAAAGATGAAAGATGAATCTATAGAGAGAGTTGGCGGTCCCTTGATTGAAGCAGACTGAGCCACATTGGCTACCATCTATAGCAAGGAGCTAAGGACAAAACATAAAGTAAATATTCTTATGGGAATGGATAAAAATGATCATGACATGATCTAAAAAGAGTGTAATGACAAGGCTGAGGGACTTGCATGGAATTTGGCTCTACTCCTGACAAATCAAGAAGGTTTAAATGATGATTCCAGTACCCCAAAATTAAATGTTGAAGGATATATGCACACTGATGATGCTCAACATGAGCATGGAGTTATTGATGTAGAAGAAAATATTGACAATAATCCTCCATAAATTGAAAAACTAGTTCAAGGAAATGATGAAGATGAAAAGGTTATAGAAGAAGAGATAGTAATTGGAGAAGAAAATTCTAAGGATAACACTTTTATTCCTCCAGTTACTCATGATACTATAGAATAAAGGTCGACTCTCAAATCAGTAATTAATAATCAAGGTAACCCAAAGACATATGCTCTCCAAAAGACACAAAACATGCCCTCGATGAAGGTGAAAAGCATGTTGAGGATGAAGATCTAAGGAAAGAAATGTTGAACGTAAGAAGGAAGGAGATGCAAAAAAAAATGAAGAAGACAAGAATGAGGAGAATGATCAAGGAGAGGACAAGGAAAAAGGAGATTAAGAGAGAAAGGATGATGAAAATAAAGGGAAGTATAAGTTCCTCAGTGAAGAAGATAATGTAGATGAAGAGAAGAAAAATGAGTCTTGGAAGGAAGGAGAAACTGAAGAAATATTAGAATTACCTAATCCTTTGATTTTTTTTTTAAGAAAGTAATATTCCAACCGGTTATAAATTATCTTAGTTTCTATAGTTTCCCATGCAACAAGGAAGTGTATTCAAGTGGAAAATATTTCTCCTATTCACAAGTTGTAGCTAGGTGATGTGTTTCACACATCAACAAGAAAAGAGATCATTGAAACATATCAAAAGAGTGTTGAAGTTATAAAAATATTGTAGGAGATAACCCCCGGTACAAACATTGATAAACCATTATCTACAATGGATAATTTCAAGTTCTTGATTGATTACTTCAAGGAATATGCCTCCAGACTAAAAGGTCAAGTTGACATAGAAATTGAGGCAAGGCTTGTAGAAATGAAATTGTTGGATATCACAAAGAAGTTTGCATCTGCACACAAAAAAATTGAATAAAGTTTGAAGGATGTATAAGCCTGTGAAGAAGAAGCAATACTTTACTTTTTTATTGCATGTGAAGTGGTCAGATACCACACAAAGCATAAAGTATGTCATCGATGCAATTGAGATGTAAATAAGTAATACATCAAGTGCGTATGATTTGGCACAAGATAGAGATGATCAGACTTGGACTACTATAGTGGACCTACATGACAAAGTATTTACCCTATAGATCTAGAAGGAAAATATAATTAGGTAGTTTGAGAAGCTAAGGGACTTGGTGAAGATGAATTATATACCTATCTCAAGTGCCCTTGCTAGTATAGATAAGATTTAAAAGTTGAACCTAACTTCCTATACTCTAGAAGAAGGAATGGAAATCTTGTTGAGCTTGAGTCTCAATAAAAAAATATTACAACAACAAAGAAAGAATGGGAAGAAGGTAAATCTTCTTGGCAAGTCATTTTACAAAAGATTTAGGGGTCAATGTCTTTAGGTTGATAGTTTCTATTTCTATGCATCATTCAAGTTTTTCAAGTTTTTTAAGACTCTTTTGTAAATATGCAGATGATTCAAAAGTTTTTGGTTAAATTTCTAAGGGGGAGTTAATATATTCATTATGTTATTTCTATTTGTACATATATCATAAGGGAGTATACAAGTGCTACTACTAGTACACCCTTTGGAATTGATGTCAAAGGGGGAGAGATGCTTGGAATATTTTGGGAAAGAAAGATATGTGTAAGGGGGAGAGAATTTTTTTGGATATTTTTTTTTGGAAATCATGTTGCCATCAATGACAAAGAGGGAGATTGTTGGAAGATTGAGAAGATTGTCATTAATGACGTAGTCTAGTAACATGAGCATGGTATGTAAATTGTGAATGATCCAGTGTTGTCATTGATGCCAATATTATTGTGGATCATCCTAGCATGATTTAGAAGTGTTTTTGAAAACATTTGAATAAGATAAGTTGGTCCAAAAAGTAAAGTTACTCAAAATTTTCCTAAGTATCTAATCTGCCAGTACAATGGTTCAGTGCATTAGTTTTTGATTTCACACTCCATTGAAAATAGAGATATCACTTTGTGATTCTAACAGTAATTTGGTGAACATCAAATGCATCCAAATCTAAGATATTTTGTTGATTGGAGAATTATCTTGGAAGATATGATTGTAGAGTTCAGTTTTGTATATTGCAGTTATTTCCTATATAGTGTGTCGGTGTGGGAGATTCTGCATTCCTTCATGAATGATTTTTTTTGTTGTGATCTTGAAGATAAGATTCTAGATTTTAGTTGAGTAGGAATTCCAGATGGGATCATGTTTTGAGTTATAAATGTGGTGAATTGGGTAAACAGATGAAGGTTTTTATATTTAGGTCTTATTTGGGGCTGACCTAACATGTTTGGTGTGTTGAAAAGGATTAATATTTGTTGCAATATTATGTAGGAACTATATTAGGTCCATCCCAACCTATCTTCAGGTGAATTGAATTTGAATTAAGGAACAAAGGTTAAATGAATTTTTTTGAGGATGAAAAGTTCAAATATTTTTGTGTTACATCCAATTAGGTCAACCCAATAGATGTTACACTTGATGTGGATATGCATATATATAGGAGATTTATTTCAGTGTTTTGATGATGAGTGTGAGTGATAAGTGATAGATGAAATGTATGGTGTTCCATCTACATGTGTGTGATGTGAATGTGATCAAAGTTTTGTGAATTGTGTGAATTCAAAGTAGAGTAGAGCATTGATCCAAATCAATGCAAAGATTGATCATGTACTTCATTGGAACTGCAATCCACCATACTATCTAGATGAAATTATAATAGTCCAATAGGCTATAAGCCACCCATTTTATCTTCTATCTTATTCTCTATGGGAAGTGAGTCCACCTACAGTGAGCATTTTTGTAATATAATATAAGCTCTAGATATAATATATTGTGAGCTAACACTCACCATGGTTTTTCCCATTTTGGGTTTTCCATGTAAAAATCTTGGTGTTCATGTGTTATGTGATATTGTGGATGTTTTATTCTTTATTTTCTTATATCAGTTGAATGTGAGTTGGTAATTAGATAGATAATGTTTGAATAGTTTAATGGAATATTGATTCTCCCCCCTCTCAGTATTCTGAGTGTTTGACAATCTTGACATAATATCTATGCATTCAAATAAGCTACAAAGAATTGAATTTTGACTACAAAATGAATAAATTATTATTGACTATCAAATATGATGCAAAGGAAAACCTAGAATTCATATTTATGAAAAGGTTTTCAAATAATTTGAAAAAAAAAATTTGACATAAGGAACTGTTTGACAACACCATATAAATTATTCCCTAATGTACAAAGGAGTCTATATAAAAGGTAGTTATTTAGTGTTGTCAAATGTTTTTTATTACATTACCAAATACATTTGTACAAAGGCTTATTTAAGCTTCTCTCAAGCTATTTTGAATCCATAGTCACCAAATGAAAGAGATATTGTAAGGTCTTATAAAAAAGAACTAATAGTGAGGACTTTAGTGTCAAGGGATAGCATAAACTCAATCTTTGAGAGTAGCAAATAGTCATCATGGAAAACATGAGACACTATTATAGAGGTAGAGTATTAGATTGTGGGAGTTGAGATTCTAGTTGGTGTGGAGGAATATTGAAATGTTATAGTTTATATTAAGAAAAATAAGCAATGCCATGGTTAGATGGGTCAATAGGTCAATCAAGGGCATACTATGGCATGTTTTGGTAGATGATCATAAGCTTCATAAACCTATTGAATTGTAAGATGTTTTGTTGAGGCTTATATTTGATAACAATTGTGGTTTAGTGTTTAGGAAGGATCTCGATATCCAAGGCTTAAGCCTTCTTGTGAAACCACCATTCAAAGCATTTGATAAAGCCATTGAGGCTACTTTGTAGAAAACTTCAAATAAGTAATATAGAAAGTGTTTCTTCTTAAATATTTTCACAAATAAAAAGGAGATTAAAATAGACTAGAATACTCATTTAAAAATAGCCTTGGGTGTTGCAATACAATACATGAGAAGTGAATTTAAACATATTTACAAAGCTTTTGAAAGGTACAATAGATGCTAAGGCTAAGAATGATGTGAGTCTATCATCATTAGTATATAAAGCTCCCTATTTTGATGTTTCTACTACACCATCCAATGCTTCTCATGAACATCTTGCTATCAAAAAATGTACCTTACAACATGTATAAGAGAGAATTTGCACCCCTCTCACAAATTCCCCTTTTACATCCCCTAATTTAGAAAAATCAAACCCGACTAAGATATTCCACATCACCCATCTGCCTTGCATCCACTTGACGCTTTTTTTTTATGTCAGTGGGGGAATTTTTTTGGGGACGCAAGCGCAAATCATGGAATTCAGTGCGGCATACTCTCATCCCTGACAAATTATTGCCTCTAGCGTCCGTAGGGACATTACACTCCTCGTTGGGGATGAAATGTAATGCCTCTGCGGTTGATCTAGCTAGTCCAAAAACCTCTTCCTCCTAATTGATCTTAAAAAATGCCTATCTTTCTCATTCATTTAATCTCTTGAGAATTCTACTAAATCTTCTTGGAAATCTACAATCTCTTTGAACATTTCTTGTAACTTGTGGCCCTCGTGATCCAACAATAATGGGTTACGCTTTTGGCCAAACTTCACATTAAAAATCAAGATTTTCACTAGATATTCACTTTCTTACACCTATAGCAGCTAAACCATGAAGAATTTGAAGATGAATCAAACTAGTTATTTGTTAGATCTTTTGTGTATATTTCTAATTATATTTTAAAAAAAAAATTAAAAAAAAATTGTGAATCATTTTATGTAATTTTTAATAACTTATTTTTTCTACTAATCAACATTTTTTAAAAGTGATGTTTACTTCAGACCACATAACCTCTTTTGTAGACATGATACAATTCTAATTTTTAAAATAATTTTTTTTCACACCAATATTGGGTGCATGGATATTTTTTCATAACTTTTTGTTATATATATATATATATATCTAATTAATTTTCCAAGTCGTAAGTAATTATAATTTGATAGAGGTGTACTTCTCGCCTACATAAATTTTTTTGTATTCATTTGAATTAACTTATTCTTTTTTGTTGGAATATGACATTAATACCTAGTGAAAATGTATTTTAAGAATTTTTTCTCTATTTTTCTATTTTTTTCGTATGTGTGAAACAAAAAACTTGATGTTAATTGAAAATCCTACATTCATAAGAAATAAAAAATAAATATAATAATCAAATTAAACATATTTAAAATTATACTTTTTGGGAAGCTTATAATAAGGGATACATGCTTACAGAACATAAATTTTAAATGAATTTATTTGATCACCCAAAAGGTAAATCAATAGTGGTTTTTTATCAACATTTTGATAGGTGTAGAGGAGACTCAATTTTAGGTATGGTTTAAATCTAACAAGGTGCATCCAAGGCTGCTCGATCTAGCGGGGTTTGATCATCCTTTAATTAAAATCATTTAAATGGAACCTTTAAAGTATTAAATCATTGTATTTTCTAAAAATATGTGATTTCAAAGTAAAAATCAAGATGTCCCAAAAGTGTAACCCATTATTGTGGTAAATAATTTCCATCAACTTCATCAATAATGTGTTGTGCTACCATAGAAGCTACAAGTTTGGTGTCTTGTGAGACCTCGTTCGTCACTACTGTGGCTATGTTGACTTTTCCAAGCTCGTAGTCTTGCATTCTCCCTTCATTGGCCTTGAGTACCTTTAGGTGGAGTTGGTATTGCTTTATGCCATCTTTATTTTGTTGTGGTTTGATAGAGTAACATTGTGTTTTTAGTAGTGTTTGATACTCTCTTTCCTACTATTTCCTTTATCATATTTTCTATCTCATGGATTTCTTGGCTGTTCGTGGAGGTGGAAACACCAAAGCGGTGGTTTGATTGAGGCAAATACCTATACAACCCCATCATTTTCCTCTCTTGGCTATGTATAGGTACGTTCACATGTGGAGCTTGTTTGCGAATTGGACCCTTAGTGAGTTGGTCTTTGTCACCTTCATTTTTGTTGTCTCCTTCATTATCTCTATAGTTATTTCTTACATTTTGTTATTTATCAACCTATTTAGCATGTTAAAACTCATTGATTAGATTGTTAGTAGGCTTTTTAGAACTTTGTATTGTAATTTTACACTTTCTAGTCGTATGAACGCTAGTGCCCCAAAGAGATTCCAACACACCGTGCTATCGTCCCTGAAATACACTGATGTCCTTGGGTAGAGTGTTGTCTGAGGTATCGTTTAGATTCTAAAAATTGGCTCATTTAGATCCACCCAAAAATTTAAATTAGTAGAATGATAGAAGCACTAAAGAGTGCTCTTCATTCTCTATCCTTGACCTAAAACACTCACTTAGCTTGAGGTAAGACAAGAAAACTTTCCGCTCTTAGCTATTTGTGACTTGGAGCCTTGGTGTGGGCTGTCCTCCTACCTTAAATTTTGGTGAACCTGACGTGAACCATTTTGGTTCTGTTTAGCATGTTGAAAGGCCCTTTCCTTGTATCCTAGGAGAGTTGTGAGTGTGAGTGTTGTGAGGCATTTAACCTTGCAACCCAACCTGTGACCCCTAGTGGCGTAGTTGGAAGGTTCCATAGGCATTGCAGAATGAGACCTTAGTTGGGTCACTATTTAGTTACAAAACCTTTGGGGGCTCTATGAAATTTTCATCTAGTATACGTGATGGCCCTCTTTTTACATTTTCCCATCCCATTTGCGTAGCTTGTGAGTAGTTCTCTTGGCATAATGTTCACCTTGTAGAAACTTTTGATGAATTATAATAGAGAGACATCTCCCTTATACATCCCTGCATGAATGAATGGAAACACTATAATAGGTGTTCTTGTTGACCCTACATGTCGGGTGAATTTCATAATTGAGGAGATTATGCTGATTAACTTATTGCACAAAGATGGGTACGACAAATCTGAGAGCACCATTTGTACACACAATGGACTTTCCATACCTCCCCTTGGTTGCATCACTTTTTCGGTCCTTTTTAGACCTAAATCAATGAACTTACTCTTTGACATAATCCCAAGGTCTAAACTCTTTAGGGTGAAACTAGGTATCCCTTGGTTGGTCTCTATGAATGTAGTTCCCTTAGTAGTGCATAAATTCTTGAAATTCATCCATGAGGGTAAAATGCATGTAGTTCATGACATTGACTATAAACCATTGATTATGCATGGTAGTTATTTGCTGGATCACTTTTGGCTTGCACTCATTGGTTTGCTTCCTCCTAGGATGAACCTCTTGTACTGAACCTATGTAAAGTACAAGACTGGGCACTTAACACCTAAAGTGAGATATCCTCCGTCTCCCTATGCCATCTCACATAGGGATTTCTTAAAGGCTAATTAAAATGCCACCTTGGCCTGAAGAAGGGAGGAAGAGAAGCATGCTTGAGGTTCTTCTTCCTCCTCTTCTATTGTCCCACCCATCACTTCCTCTTGCCCTACTACGACATCATTGGATTTTGCTCCTAGGAATTTTTTAGAGAATCCTATGGTGCCCGCTTGATGAAAGCCCAAGTTTTTAACATTTGAAATTCCCATTCTATCCACATTTCCTAGGACCATTCATTATGGTAAGGGGAAGGGTCCCCATGGGGAGTCCTCCATGTATCAGCCTTCACAACCTCCTATCACTCCTGCTCCCAAAGAAGTGAATGGGAAAAAGGCCCATTGCTGAGGCATTAGAGCTGACTCCCCCCACTATTGTGCCAACCTCTTCTTAACCTCTCCCTCCACTGAAAATGACTGTGATGGACACTTTGATGGTCGAGCATGAGCCTTTTGTTCCATCCCAAATTTTGGCCTCTAGTTCTTGGAATCATAGGAACCACCTTGTGCATGAGAACATGCGTCGTTGAAAGGTTTTGGCTATTGAGCATGCTACTCTGCAGAGGAAGGAAGGGGATTTGATCACCCCTATTTCATGGCCTACTATTGTGTCCCCCTCTCTCATCCCCTCTACTTCAGTTCCATCAGCCTTGGGATTGCTTCTGACTCCTATTGTGAGCATAAACATTCCTGACCCCAAGAGGGTGCAGGTGTTTATTGCTCCTTTGGTTGAGCTGCCTCTCTTGGTGTCCCTTCTTGAAATTTTGTCATTCTTGAAGCTTGTACATATGTTGAACACTTCAGTGGTTTCCACTGTAGTCTTCCCCTCCTCCTCCATGCCTTCTGCTTTGTCCATGGGGATCTCACATCATCTGACAAAGTAGAAGATGGAGGATACCCCTACTAGTAAAGGGGGATGAAAGAGGATCCCACTTTCTTCAGAGGGTGGTTCTACATTAGCATATGTGTCATCCTAGTGATGGAAGAAGTTCCAGCATCGTCGAAGTTTGTTATTGCTCTCGAGTCACTCGATGAGCCTAGTAGTGAATCTTACTGCCTCCCTCATCCATTGAGGAAACACATGGCACTCCTATGAAGTGAATTTTTAACTCTTTGGACGAGGTCCCAACTATTTTAGCGATATTTGTGAAGTTTTTGACCTTTATCCCACAAGAACTGAGTGGAGAATACCTCGTGGGGATTTCTTCCTTGGCTCTTGTTGTGGTGGGTCAGAGGGTTGCCCCCTTGATATTCTTCCCTTTCATGGTCATCTACCTTCCCTATATAATGATCTAGATTGGGAGGTTGATGACCTCTTGGTTGATGAGGACTAGGGGGAGCCTCTTCTTTATCTATAGTATAGATTGTGTGTGTGTGTTTTTGTTCCCCTGTGCTTGTGTTATGTGTTCCTAGATGACTCTTGTCACCCTCGTAGGTGCTTGGATACAAGAGTGTTTACATATTGTAAAAGTTCCTCTATTTGTTACATCATCTTTCCTCTATAATGTGTATTATTTTTGACAATTAGGGACAATGCAAAGTGTTGGGGGAATTTAGGCTTCCCTTCCACTTTGACCCAATTTTTCATTTTTCATTTTTCTTTTTGTGCATTCTTCATATGGTTTGATATAATAGGGAGTTGATGAAAGTTCATTAATATACTATTATTATACTTATCTATATTTATAAGCAACTCTTACCCTAAAATATCAAATCACCCCTGTGTCCCTTGTTCGTGATGTTACTATTTCTCTATACATTGTTGTTCTCTTATCTTTTGTGCTTGCTTTGTGATGTTGTGGTGCTCATGTGTTGTCCCTTGTGTGTGCAATAACATTACCATGGTGACATCTCTCTATGTTTAGTGGGCCACAACATCACTTTTTAATTCTTTCTTTTCTCTCCTTAGGATGCCATGTGCCTTCTATTTGGCACACACCATCCTTAAGGGGGGCTATCATGTCACTTTGATTTTTAGAAAACGCATTCGGTGGCCAATGAATATTTGCTTGAAAATATTTTCAAAACATTTTTCAAAAATCACATTATCACCAAGGACCCCTAGCGGAATATGTTTCCTTTATCATGGGTTTGTAAAGAAAGAACTTGAAGAACTTTCCTCCGAGGGGGAGAAACTTTTCTTGTGAGAAAATCCTCGACCTTCCCCTCATGAAGGGGCATTTTCTTCCTTTCGAATTCCTTGATGAATTGAACATCTTTCGAAAGGATTCCTTGAGGTTGAATTGATTTGCTAAAAAAATACTCTTGCACTTTCAAATGTGTGTCCCTTGAGAGGATCCCTTTTCTTTTGATGGGTTCTCGAGGGACTGCTTTGAAATCTCTTCAATTTTTGACTGTTTGTGTGACTATCTACTTTTCTACTTATGTGGCTGATTTTTGTTTTTGAACATGTGTTATTTGTGGATTAACATGTTGCTTTGCAGGTGTGCCTTCTAGTTTGACTTTGCGGAGTCCCCTACATCGATCTTCATTAGGAGAGAGTACTTGGGGCACCTTCTTTGTAGGTTTGAGGATCTATGAAGCACTTGCATCCTACAAGATTTGTCCATCATTGGTCTATGGGCCTTCAATGTACTTTGTTCAACTCTATAGTTTTGAGGATCTACAGAGTCGTTTGTTCAAACCTCCTCAAGAGAGAGCACCTATGGTGTATTTTCCTACCCTACGCTTTCGAGCTCCCCAAATTGCGGTCTGGGTATGTGTAGGATCATGATGGGCCAAAAAGTGGCAATATGTGTAGGGTATGTGGTTGACGATTTTTTTTAC
>VDFB02152863.1:0-34138 GCA_007258455.2 Sequoia sempervirens | reverse complement strand
CTTATTCAAATTTCTACGTCAAGATACCTAACTCTGATTTTTCTGAATTATTTACCACTTAAGGGCCTATTTTTTCCATGATGATCCTACACATACCCTACAAAGACACATGCAAAGGGGAAAAATGTTGGGGGGTTAGAAAATACAGGTTTTACTTGGTCAAACCCCACTTTGGTAATCAAACCCAATAGAAATAAAGGAAATGTAAAATAAGAACATGCAAATTCTATTAACTCACCAAATCCTTGATCTTGTAAATCTGAAGTAATCTCAATGACTACTTCAAAGTGCTTCAATAGTTGCTTTTATTGATGATGTAGAATGCTTGAATGCATATGTGGATAAGTGAATTTGATGAATTGGGGGTTAGAATGAGATGAAAAAATATTATTTATACAATTCTTGTGCCTTACTATCCATTCATACCTCATCATATGCCGACATCAAGTGAATTTTAATAAAATACCAAAAACAAATTTAAAATATTTTGAATTTAGGGCCAAGGTGGACTCATTCGCCACAAATGGCGAATGGGTCCCAAATAGGACCTAACAAAAAGTGTCATAAATAATATTGTGTTTAATGTTACTTGTTGGGATAATATTTAAAATGCACTTAATTAAGCATATGAGGGTATAAAGAGACAAAATAAAGCATGAGAAGTGTGCCTAGAAAAGTGTGAAGGCTTGTTACAAGACTTTACAAAACTTTAATATAGGACTTGCTAATGTGTAAAAAGGTGATTTTTGGGTGAACTGTATTAAATAAAGTCTAGAAGAATGTCAAAATGTCTCACAACACTTCACAACACCTTCACAAGATGTCATTCTTTGAGTTTTAGTACCTAAATTTTAATGTTTAACCCATGTTACAACATAAAATCAAATCAACATAGTTTAAACACCATGAAACAAGACCTAAAAGGCCATGAAAATGACAAAGCACTATTTTTTTATGGCACATTTAGCCCCAAGTTTAGTGAGAGGATGAACTTGTTTCCTCACACTAAAGTAGCCATGAACATTGAGGGAAGGGATCAAATGCACTTATGTTAGCAAGATGGAATGCATCAATCAAGAGAAACGATCAAGCCCTCAGGATGAAGATCCCATGGAAAACTAGACATAAGAACAAAGGAACACACAAGTGTTGAAATAATTTGAATGAAGCTTCACTCATCAATCAAACTAGTCATGAAAAGAGATTTAGGTTGATTTTTTTGAAAAAGAGAATGTTCACTCACTTTGGGGCCACAGAACTAGTTGCCCACGGGGTGAGAAGGCCCAACTATATACTCACTCTGGGGCCATGATACTAATTATCTATGGGGTGAGAAATCCCAAAAAGTAAGATACATATGCTAGTTGGTATGCACTCACAAATACAAAAGTGAGCACCAGTTGGGCTTCCCGCTCAACCATGCTAAAGCTATACCACTTGATAACTTTAACAAGGTGCCACAAAGCCAAAGAAAATGTAAATGTCAGTTTAAGTTTCATGAGACAAGAAAAAAATGATGGCACCATAGGCATGCAAGTTGTGTTATGCAAGGTGGCCAAAAAAATAAGACGGCTCCACAGGCATGCAAGTTGTGTTATGCAAGGTGGCCGAATGAGAATGCAATAATGTGAAAGATTGTTCAAAGAAGTCTTGTTTAGTTTATACAACATCAGTCACTTAGGGAACATTGTGTCTAATGTCTCAAAAATAGGACCAATCAAAGAATAGCATATTCACAACTTAGGGGATGCAGTGCCTCACATCAAACCACAAAGAGGAATGTAATATGCTAAGATAGATCACACTTATGAAGGACATCACACCCAATGTCATCCACAAAATGACAAATGCATCACGTAAATAATAAGGCTACACTAAGAAGCATGAATGCATAATGAAATAATGGTAATGTATGCCCCCCACTTTAAAGGAATTGCTACACATTATTCAATGACCAACTACTTGAAAGTAGAGAAGAAAAGAAAAGGAAAAAATAAAAACAAGACAGGAGAGCCAACCTAGAAATCTCTATGCCAAATCATATGTTTTGAAGGTAGGCTACATCATGTCAAGGAAAATGAAAAAAAAAGAAAGGGAGGAAGTTTCCCCCAAAAAAATAAAGTACACCAAACACATAAGGGATCTATGGATTTGGGGTTAGTATGCTCATTGTTGCAATGTTTTTATGAAAGAGTTTGAAACTATCATCATTCCCCAAATACACATAGAACTGGAAGAATGACACAAAGAGAAAGAAAAAAAGGAAAAAGAAAGTCAATTTTGAGTCAACATGGAAGAGACATTACGGTCTCAATACTTTGTATTGTCCCCAAAAGGAAAACAAAAGAGGAAAGAAAGGAAACAAAAAGGCGAAAAAGCTTTTGGGTTAACATGCAGGAGACATTGCGGTCTCAATGCCTTGCGTCATCCCAAAAAGGAAAACACAAGAAAAGAAAAAAATAAAAAGGAAAAAGTGACCATTAATACATCAGAGAGACACAATAAGCATCTTCTAATGCTTTGTGTCATCCTAAATGGAAGAAACAAACAAAACAGTAGACAAGTAACATCAACAACATGGAAGAGACATAGGCATCTCTATGTTTTTACACTCATCCTACCTAAAAGAAAACACAAAACAAAAAATGAAAAGGACAAGGACCATTTGGGTCAACATGGAAGAGACATAGGGTGTCTCTACGGTTTGCATCATCCCCAAGAGGAAAACAAAAAAAAAATGAAAAGGACAAGGTCCGACAAAGAGAAGAATAGAGGTACATATAGAAGAAGTGTACAAGGAGAGGAAACATCAAACACACAATATAGGGGAACACGATATGCACATGAAAAGAAAAGAAAGGACATAGTAATGCAAATGTAAGTCACACATTAATGAATTTATTGGTTCCTCAATCTTGGATGAACAAGTGGAAAAGGGAATAACATGGTTAAGAGACAAGAACAAATGCATACAAGGACAAGGCTAACAAGTTCTTTCCCCCCACAAAGTATAAAGGAAAGAATGAGTCGAGATGGGTGATGTGAAAGGATCATGCAATAGTGAGAATAGGGAACTCTACAACTATAGCATGACAAAGCGGATGCAGATTGGGTTAAGGTATGATGGGGAAACAGTCAGTATCAGTGAAGTGATACTTATTCAGTATGTCTTTCAATGTTTGACATTTTTCTGTTTGATATCCAAGGATATGATGGTATTTGCAATATGGTTTATGAGAATATCAGAACAAATGACCAACCTATTTGAAGGTGGTAAAAGTAGAAGACCTTTATTTAAAAGCAGTTGAATTATCCTTTCACATTCAGGTGGAGGACGTGTAGGAAACTTTATCTTCTTTAATTTGTATGGTCATTTGCATTTAATAGGTTCTCCTTTTTCATTTATAGGAGGAAGGGGACACATAGGGATCCTAACATCCTTTTCATTAGAAGGAGAGAATGGTTGTTCATAGGGAAGGAGAATGTTCAAGTTAGGAGGAGGATTCAAGACCACTATACTAGCATCCTGAATTCTCCTAGGTTGAAGAAGATGTTTGTCAGGATGAGAAGGATTTTGATATCCTAGTCCTGTTGTATGTGCTTTATTTAGTTGTTATTCAAGAAGTTGATGGATGTCATGTTCAAGTTTTATGTCACAACCTTTTTTACTTAATATAGTGAATCCTCTACGATATGTTTCTTCAAGGGCTATAGGAATATTTGTGACTTTGTACTCATAGAATGGTTGGGATTGTGGTGGTTGGGAGGAACTAGGTCCACTTGAGGGAGTAACCTGAGGTCCTATGTTGATTTTAGGATGTAATTATGAAAATTTATCAGGCAGTGTAACAGGAGGAAATTCATGTGATCTCATAGAGGGATAAAAGGTTACATTTGCTTCTAAGTTGTCAAGGGAATCATTGTAGAACTTACTCATGCTAGCTTCATCTTCTCCAATGATGTCTACATCATGAGGAGGACAATTAGGAGGACTTAAAGGAGCATGAGGTTGTTCAAGGTCATTAAGCTCACAACAAAAAGTACAGTTGGACATGTCTACCAATGATTTTACGGAATTCTAGAACGTATTGAAAGAAAATACCATGATGCCAATAAAGTATGATGCAATAAATGAGGAAAAATAGAGAATCTATAATTGAAAACATAATGCGGGAACAAAAAAATGTAATGCATAAAAATGTTAAAAGAAATGCAGAAATATTGTCTAAAAAGTGCAAAGGGATTGATTTGCCTTGGGTGGAGAATGAGTCCCAGGATGCAATTTTTTTGTTTTTCTTTCAAAATTTTAAGTATGATTGAAACTTTCTATAGAATGCAATAATAGATGGAGAATGCATATTTTTACTTTTTTCAATGAAATTGAATGCAAAAATGAACACTAAATGAATGTTTCACTAATGCAAAATGAAAACTAGGATACAAGATTTGAATGCAATTAAATTTTTTAAAATTTTGAAAATTCATGTTTGTCAAAATGTGACATAGATTTTGGGACCCTAAAGATGCTTGATCTTGCATTTCCAGGGTTTTTCACCTAAAAAGAGAGAGATCTAGGTCCCAAAATGCTTATGTAACACTCAAATTAGGATGTATGCTATATGATATGATATAAAGGAACTTAACTAAATGAAATTGACTGATTCAAATGAAATAGAATTAATGAAAATGTGCAATTTAAGCTATGTTTGAAAACACATTGTGATATGCAAATAACTATGAAAATGAAGAAATAATGCAAAACAAAAAGAGAAGGATGAAATCAAAGTGCACCTAGATGAAATATGAGTTATCTAGAATTTCTAGAATGATGATGAATTTTACTAGTTTTTCATAGTGGGACTCATTAGCCTAGTGTGGCAAACCATTCCTCCTACCGATGAAAAAGTGTCAGGAACTGATTTCTAACAGTCAAGATCTAAGATCTAACAAAATATATATTTTCAAACCTTAGGTGGGACTCATTCACCAAGGGTGGTGAATCAATCAACTCCTATATTTTTGGAAAATTAGACAACTCTGCAACACCAGATTTTGGAATGTCTGAATGTTAGGTTGTTAAAGTCTATTATGCAAGAAACATATATAAAACACTCAACAATCTTGAAATAATGATATTTTGACTTGAAGAACCTAGTTGACTTCATTTCAAATTTTCAACACCTTTAAACTTGTCAAATCTAAAAAATAAAGGCTATAAAGACACATGCAAAATGGAAAATTGTTGGAGGGTTAGAAAATAGTGGTTTACCTTGGTCAAACCCCACTTTGGTAATCAAACCCAATATAAATAAAGGAAATACAAAGGAAATGTAAACTAACAAAATGTAAATGCTATTAACTCACCAAATCCTTTATCTTGTAAGTCCAAAGTAATCTCAATGGCTACTTCAAAGTGCTTCAATAGTTTCTTTGTATGATGATGTAGAATTCTTGAATGTAAATGTGGATAAGTAAATTTGATGAATTGGGGGTTATAATGAGATGAAAAGCACTTATTTATAAAATTATTGTGGCTCACTATCTGTTCATACCTCATCACATGTCAACATCAAGTGAATTTTAATAAAATCCTGAAAGGAAATTTGAAATATTTTTAATTTAGGGTCAAGGGGGACTCATTCGCCACCCATGGAAAATGGATCCCTCCTAAGAACTAAAAACATGTGTCAGAAATAATATTGTGTTTAATGTTACTTGTCAGGATAATATGCAAAAATACACTTAATTAAGCATATGAGGGTATAAAGAGACAAAATGAAGCATGAGAAGGGTGTAAATAAGGAGATTGTTCCTAGAAAAGCATGAAGGCTTGTTACAAGACTTTACAAAACTTCAATATAGGACTCGATGATGTGTAAAAAGGTGACTTTTAGGTGAATTGTATTAAATACAGTCTAGAAGAATATGGAAATGTCTCCCAAAACTTCACAACACCGTCACAAGATGTCATTCTTTGAGTTTTAGTACTTGAATAAGTATGTTCAATCTGTGATACAACATAAGATCAAAGAAACATAGTTTCAACACTATGAAACAATACCTAAAAGGCCATGAAAATGAAAAAGGGCCATTTTTCTATGGCACAACAATAAAAGTACATCAAGGAGATGTTGAGGAAGTTTGGAATGGATGATTCTAAATTGGTATGTACTCTTATGGTTAGTAGTTTCAAGATAAGTAAGAATGATGAATCTCTTAAGGATGATCAGATAAAGTATAGATCAATGATTGGAGGACTTCAATATCTATCTACTACTACACTGAATATCATGCATATAGTTTGTCTTGTGGCTTGATTTCATGAAGATCCTAGAGAATCACATGTTACAATAGTGGAGATGATAATCAGATACTTGAAGGGAACTTTGAAATATGGTTTTGTTATATCCAAAGGATACTAATTTCTCTCTTGGATGTAGATTGGTGTCTTGGCTAATAGAGAATAAAAACTTTCTTTATCTACTGCAGAGGTAGAATGCATTACACCAACATCTTGTTCCCCACATGTGGTTTGGATGAGGAAAATATTAAAAGATATTAGGATGGTATATGATGAACCAATTTCTATTCTATGACAATACAAGTGATATTAACATTTAAAAGAATATGGTGATGCACTCAAGGAAATAACATATTTCAATTTGGTATCACTTTTTGAAAGATAAGGTTGTAGAAAAGATCAAGTTATGACATATTTACTACTTGGATCTTCCTACTTGGATACTTTTGATTATCTCTAGGAGAAGTAAGGTGTTATTTCCCATCCTTTGAACTAGATACATAAGGATATGCATCATTCCACTAGATTTCAAGATTCATTCTTTGTTCTGGAATAATGTTGGGGACTACCTCTCAGGAGGATTAGATAGTGGTTTTTTTCATTTTTGTAGTTAGGGGGAGTATTCATTGGTGCAATTTAATGTTTTCCTTTGATACATGTGAAAAGATATGTACAGTGGTTAATGGTTGATATAGTTTGTTGTGTTCTCCCAAGGGGGATTATGCAAAGTAGTAAAAATGAGAAGATGTTGTAGAGAAGGTACATGTATGATTGATTTCAAAGGGGAAAACATGTAAATATATTGACCTTTTCCATTTATGTCAAAGGGAGAGAGAATAATGTGGAAAAACCATTGAGGGAGAGATAGTAAAAGGAAGAAAAGAGAAAGAGTTGATATAGAGTTATGTGTTGATGATCAAGGCTTTTATGTTTGTTATTGGTGGTGTTTTACATCATGTGTTTCCATCAATGAAAAAGGGGGGGATTGTTGCAAGTATATGTTGCCATTGATGTCAATAGGATTATGTTTGTGTTTTCATTGATCATGTCAACTATAAATGTTTGAGAAGTTGTGATGCTACTTTTATTATTTCCATTATGTTGTCATTAGTAAGTGTTGTTGGTGTTAACCTATAGAGTTTCTTTGATAAGCTTTTGTTTATGGATGAATAGTTGAGTTGAAGTGTTGCAGTTGGCTTAGTGGTGATGAGGAAGCACTGAAGATGATGAGTATGTTTTTCTGGTGCTTGATTTATAAGTGGTTTTGAGAAAATGTAAATAAATGAGGAAACAATGTGTTGTAGAGGTGTTCTTGTATATAGAGTGGTGTTTTGGTTTTGCTCCACATTTCATCTATGTTGAAGATCTGCTTGCATGGTTTGGATATGTTGGTTAGAGGTGTTCAGAGGTTCCATATCCATAATTTCTTGGTTTGGATAATTATGAAGAGATATTTGTGTTCACCAGTGTGTGAACTATATATTGTAGTGGTGGGTATATACAAGATCACCATGGAAAAAACAAGTCGTTAAGTGGCAAAAAATTTAGAAAAATCAGAGTTAGGCAATTTGATATAAAAATTTGAATAAGTTATCTTTATTATTTAAAAAATATGTAAGAATAGAATATGTAGAAAATTGAATCTAGTTTCTAAACTACTAGGTCTGTTTAAAAAACAAATCTATTTGGTGAAAATTTAAAATTTTAATGCAATGGTACTTAAATTTCTAGGGAAAAATAAGTTGTCTGTCTAACCACCCTAACCACAATAAAATGATAATATTTTTTTATAAGATTTTATATATAAGTAGATGAATCATGCCCTAATGTGATGCATATTTTCTTGTAATTTTTTTCC
Organism: Sequoia sempervirens; assembly: GCA_007258455.2. Lineage (NCBI taxonomy): Eukaryota > Viridiplantae > Streptophyta > Pinopsida > Cupressales > Cupressaceae > Sequoia > Sequoia sempervirens. The sequence goes on along the minus strand of VDFB02152863.1, from coordinate 25,979 downwards.
AAGTAAATAATTCATTATGATTTTTTTATTACAACTTTTTAAAAATTATAAAAGAATTTATGTCTGACCACTTTAACTTGGTCAAAACTTCATGAAATTCATTTTTTTTAAAATCCTATAGTATGTGAAGGATAGAATGTGATGCATGTTTTGGATTAAAAAAATGTGATACCGTTTGAAAGCTATAGATGTTTTTCAATCAGCCTATCAATTAAGACTTTAGTCATAATTTGAATAGAAAATAAATAATAATTACTTATTAAATTCAAAGTAAAACATAATTTATATCAGTGGAAATCTAAGAATCTCCTTTAAAAACCCTTTTCGTTTCATCAATTTTGGGCAAAAAAATAGTTGTCAACCACATACCCATCAATTGCCACTTTTTGGCTCATCATGATCCTACACATACCCTAGTGTCTGGAAGAGATGGTTTTTCTCCACATTTATCCACAGTTTAGTCTGTAGTCCTATGATTCTAGAAGTGTCTTGATAGGGTTTATATCCACTGTTAGTAAAATTTTCTCATTGTTTGGTGCTTCACAAGTTGGTTTCTTGAGCTATAGTGTATGGAAGGTTGTCTAAGTGTACTGGGTGTGTACATTCTTTAGGTGAAAGTTGTTGCAAAGCAAGTTTTTGAATTTTAGGGTGTTTGTAGAATATTCTAGATTGTGTTCAAGTGATATATGTTGTTTATGAGTCTTCTTTGGATTTCAGGAAGCATGTACTTAAAAGTTAAGGGTGTTTACATAGGTTCAACTAACCTTGGCTGTTTACAGTAATTACAATTTTACTTTAATGATTGTTGAAGTGTGGCATGACATGTATGACTATGCTTAGGTTCAAGTTAAGGTGTGATGTGGTCCACCTTCATTCCTTTCCAATCCAGGAATGTTTTGGTTCTGACCTAATTTGAATTTCCATGGTTGAGGTGCATAGTCAACCTTGGAAAATGCTTTCAAGGTTGAAGTAGGTATAAATCAATATTATGTTGATGGAGGATTTGTGTGTGAAGTTTGTGATGTGAATTGTAGAAGTGTGAAGTGTGAATTTGTGATGTGTAGTGTGAATCTTAATAAGTTAGACCACTAGAAGTAGTGAGCAAAAGGTGTCTACCATATTTAGATAGACTACGTATGTGTTGGTGAAGCTGTGGTGTAATTTTTTGTTGCATTGAGATGGATTTCTCATTGTAAAATTCTTGTTTCTTCTTTGTTGTAATCTGATAGTAAGCAATTGATAGTGATCCCTTCTTTCTTCTAGGTAGTGATCCCTCCTTACACTAAGCCTATTGTATTCAATTTTGCTATTACTTTAAATTGTGAGCTAATCCTTGCAAAGGTTCCTCCTTTGGGTTTTCCATGTGAATTTTGTGTTCTATTATGCATGGTGTTCATTTCTTTAAGTTTCTATTAGTTTCTTTCACACTTATTTAATTTAAAAAATTAAGGGTTAACTAAGTTGATGTGGATTTTAATATTTATGAGGGTTTTGAATTTTTAATGTATAACTAATACACCCCTCCCCCTCTCAGTTTTCATGTGCATTTAAAAAATAGAATTTTTATAGCAAGGAAATTCATATTATATTCAAGATGTCTCCATAAAAGGTAAAATGTGCTTATGTTTCTAGGAAGATAGATGAAAGATTGGAGATGATGAAGTAATTTAAAAATTGAATGATTTTTTTTTGAATAAAATTATAGCATATAACGAAATTGTATATTTGAAGAGTTAGAAATAATAAGAATATACACATATTGGGCATAGCAAGAGCAAAGAGAGGAAGACCCCGTAGAGTTGATGTTTAGTATGGAAAATAATGTTTCAAGTAAGATAATTATCCTTAAGGTGAATGAGAGGAAAATACCATAAATTAGTTTATATGAAGAATACAAATAAATGGGGATTAAAGACATGTGATTCATTTTGGTTCCACCAAAGGTGAAGGACTTGGTCTAGATATTTCTATGGAGAAGAATATTGTAATAAAGAAAGATCGAAGAGGTATGAATTAATTATATTTCAGTAATTTTATGAAGATAATGAATTAGTATGGCTAATATTTGAAGGTTATAAATGAAATAAAAAAATGTATGATTTTAAAAAAAACCTTAGTATCTATGTAATGAGAAGAAAAATGGATACCTAAAGATATCACTCTTTTTCCACTAATCATTCAATAATGTCCTAGGGATCCTAATTGGAATGACTAAAAAACTTATGAGGTGAGCCGATTTGCAATTAGGAAAGACCTAGAAGGGTTTCTTTGAGTTATAAGGGGTTCACCACCAAGCAAATGATAGGAAAATGAAATGTTGGAAAACACACCGTGATATGCAAAATGACCTATAACTAGAAATGTAAGCTAAAAGAAAGATGTAAATGGTGAAATTATGCAACAAGGAGATAGTATGTGTGCACTTGGGAAATCTAGAGATGCTATGAGGATTCTAGAAATTTGAAGAAGTTGCCAAAATATGTTGTAGAGGACTAAGATACCCAAAATGGCATATTAGTCCTGCAGCTGTCTTTTGGGGAAAATATGAAGCTTAAGATCTTGGAACCAGATCTCAAAAAATATCTAAAAAATAGGCCTGAGAGGACTAAGACAACCAAGATGGCATATTAGTCTTGTTCTAAATTTCTAGAAACTCTAAACAACATCATGAACTCTAAGGCTTGCACCAGCTTCCCTTCTGATCTTAGGTTCTAAAACTTCTAAATATGCCCTATAGGTTAGTGTCCATGAAGATGACAACTTTGTAATGCAACTTTGCACACCGAGTGATCTTCAAGTCTTCAACTTAGATCTACAATCACAAATATGCAAGATGGAAAAATTTATTGTTTGTTAGTGAATGGTGGTTTTCCTTGGTCAAACCCCTTTTAGGTAATTAAACCAAATGATGAAATGAATCACAAAACATGACATATGTAAATGATATCACCTTGTGTGATGCCTTGTGAAGGAAATCTGCAATCCACCATGTAGTCTCCATGAATAATGTAGATCTTGGATCTTGGAATATGATTTGAACAATTATTGCAAATAGATCTGCAATGCTACATCCACAATCTTGGGTCAACAACATGAATGGATGCACTAAGCCCTTGAAACAATGCTTGAATCCTGATGATGGTTTCAAATGCTTGGTGAAATTCTCTTGAATGCATAAACTTTCCTTATGAATGAATACTTGAATGCTTGTTATCTAGTTATATGGAAAATGAGTGAAGGAATCTTGTATTTATACTTATTCATGCTTAATATCCTAAAATTACACCACAACAAGATGACATATTTAATCATTTAATAAAGGAGGCCAAACCCTGCCCAAATTTTAAATTGAGTCCCAAAAATCAGCCAAGGAGGACTATGATGCCCTAGGTGGCATCTTAGTCCCAAGGCTCAATTCTTAGGGCACAAACTCTAAAAAGGGACCTTATTAGGTGTTTCCAATATTAGGGTCCCAAGACCCATGGAGGAAAAACCTGCCCTAGGTGGCATTTAAGTCCAACTCCACAAATTATGGACACATGGAGAGAAACATTAAATATTCATTTATATTTTGAGGTATTTTAGGATTTTCCATAAAAATATATTGTTTATTAGGCTTGCAGATGAAAAATAGGGCCAATTAAGCCATAAAGCAACATAAATAAAGTAAAACAGGCCCAAACAAGTGGGAAAATGCACCCTTGCATTTTACTACACTACATTTGGCCCCCACTTTAGTGAGAGGATGAAATTGCTTCAAAATAACACTAAATTAGTCAACCATGAAATCAAGAGGGGTTCAAATGTACCAACATTAGTAAGATAGGATGACAATGATCAAGAGGGACAATCAAGCCTCGAAGGTCGAGATCCTATGGAAAATCAAAATAGGAACAAAGGAACACACATTTAGATGATATATGAAGCCATAATTAGATCGCCAACATACACCATCAAGGACAAGAAAAAGGAAAAAACAAAAGGAAAAAGGAAAAACTACAATTGATCAAGCTTTGACTGGCTGTCCAACTTGGTGGACTGGGTCTAGGCTATTTCTCCAGAAGGTTTACAAGTGGAATTCACTATCCACTATGAAAACAAAATGCATCCTCACAAGGGATAGTGGGAGCTATTTGTATCGTAGGTGAGCACCTAGGAAGTCCATATCAATGTCATACCCCCATGACTATGATAAAGGAAAAAAAAATGCATGCTCACAAGGGTTAGTGAAGGTAGTTGTTCACTAGGTGAGCCCTATGGGACCATATCAAATCCATACCTCCATGAATTTAATAAGGCACAAAAGATGCAACAAGAAAGAGAGTTTTTTCTTAGTTTTTGCAAGGTCTCATCTTAGGGAACATTTTTCTTAATATTTCAAGAGAGGAAAAGTCAAAGATATAACACGCTCTAATAGGAAATAAAACCTAATGACACCACAAAGAAAATTATGCATCACAAGAAGAAAGAAAAACACACAATGAAACATAAGTGTTGATGTATGCCCCCACTTTAAAGTGGTTGCTAACATGATTGCTGTGAGCAATTTATTTTAAGTAGAAGAAGACATCAGAGCTTATTTGGAAAGCCCTATGAAAAGTCCCATGTTTCTGATATGCTACATCAAGAAAAGGGAACACTTTCCCCCAAAAGATAGTATGTAACATGCGATCCAACTTAAGGCATGGTGAGTCCACATCCCAAACTTTCTCTCTACATATACATGTAAGGTTATCAACTATCTGAAAGAGGAAATGATAGGTGACATACAAGGACAAGGCTACCTAACCCCTTGCCCCCACTGAGTGTAGGAAAAAGGTGAGCCAAAATGATTGACGAGAAACACGATAGATGAAAATTAGTATCAATTAGAGGAATTGGGTGCCCCCACATAAGGAAGAACACCAAACTCCTTAAGATGTTGAATTTTTCTACTAAAAGCCTTACATTCATTAGTAGAAAGAACATGAATTCTATAATATGCACAAAATGAAGTCTTGTAATAAAATTTATTTTCTGCTCTTGGAGGAAGAGAGATCAGACAATATTTGAGGAGTCTCATCAAGATACTCTCTAGGTCAGAAGTCAAGGAGGTTTCTTTATTTTGTGACAAAGATATCTCCTACTTAGCACAAGGTGTCATACCTAAATAACATGCTTTAGATTGTGATAATTTATTCTCTCCTTTACTCGAGGGTGTAAAATCTAAAAAAATCAAACAATTAGTGTTTTGTGTGATGAAATCTACATTAAGTGAGAATTTATTTGTTTGTTTCATTTCTTGTAAAGGATAACGATCAAGGCCACTAGTGTCTATATCAGTTCAGGATGCACCATTATTAAATTCAGATTATAAGGATGTTTTGTAATAGTGTTGATATTAAATCAAGGCTTGTTTTTGTCTTTCGAGGGACAATAACCAAGACCACTAGTCTTTTCTTACGTGTGAGGCTCTATAGGGACACAAATACCTTGTTCTCTAGAACCACATCCTTTTCCACTACATCTGAGTTGTTTCATAAGTTCATAACCTTTTCTATAGAGCTTCAAGTCATCTATTTTAGATTCAGTGGTTTCTCATGATTAAGTTCACAAAATTTTGTTGTGTAATTTTATTTTTCTTCTAAAGTGGTTGAGGTGGATTCTTTCAAAGGGTTGTCTAAATTTTGTGTTGACATTACCTCTATTTCTCTTCCCTCATCTAAACTTTGTGTATGATCTTGTATTCTCCCATGAATGTGTGTTTGAAATCTAAGAAACCCCAATCATCTTCTAATAGCTCCATGGCTTCCTCAATTTGTTATTCTTTGTCTTTCTATTGCACAGGTTCCACTTGTGTCATTGGTGTTAATGTGTTGAAGGGATTTTCCTTGGTTTTCTCAATGTTAAAACAACTTTATGGTTTAGGATCGACTTCGATTAAATAATTTGTTTTGTTATAGACATATTTTATGATACAATGAAGGGTAGAGGACACAACATGCATCTCATGAATCCATGGCCTACCTAAAAGAAGATTATAGGAAAGATTGTGAGGCATAACATGAATAGGGGTTTGTAAGTTAGCCTTTCCAAATGTAATAGGTAAAGTTATAACTCCATGCAATTTCTTTCTGACATTTTTAAATCCCTTAATAAATAAAGAGTTAGGTTGAATTTTTGATTTATCAACACAAAGCTTATCCAAAAGTTTTGCACTACACACATTTAAGACTAAGCCATTGCCAACAAGGGTATGATAGATCCTTGTTGTATTGTATTAAGTTATTATAGTTTGAGAGAATCACATTGTTTTTGCACTTCCAAATCATAAAGTTCACTTTGGTGGAAAACAATGTTAGCATTTATCCCTTTAATCATGGCTGCTATGTCATTTGGATTTACACTATAGGGAATCACGACTTGTTGTAAGGATGTTTGAAGCATGGTGTGATAATTAGGTGAATTATGAATCTGGTCCCAAAGGGATATCTTTGTAGGAGTATTCTTAATTTTTCAAAAAGTTCATACTCCTTTCCATTTTGTGAAGAAAAATGAGGGGCACTAGGCAAGATAGGATTAGGAAAAGGGAGGGATGTTGAAGTATTTTGTTTTGGTTGTGGATTATTCCTAGTGTCTTATGTATGAGAAATAGTATTGTAACTTGGTTGTTGTGAAACATTTTTCTTAGGTGGTTCGAGGATAAGGATGGGCTTTTTTTGAATTGTGGGTTTTGGGAGGGTGGATAAAGGATTAGTTTAGGCTTTGGAGAATACTCCAAGGGATATCTAATGTGCATAAGCTTAGAATACTTATCCTCATTTTCATGATCTCTTAGTGAAGAGGAGTCCAAGGTTACTTCATCATCTTCATCGAAGGAATTACTATTGTCAATGTTCTCAATTTCTTCCATTGTTATATCCTCCTTAGTAGGAGAGTTTTTAGAAGAACTACAAGCCAAATATTATTGGCATTCAAGGGTTGGTTCTTCTAAAATTACTTCATCACGTGTAAGGAAGTTATCAATGGTTAGATTCTCTTGTTTATCAATAGTGGGGATATTAGGAGAAGGTTCTATTTGATTTTTATGATTGTTCATGACTTTTTATCCCTTTTCTCTAAGGTCTTATTCTCTTGTGCTATACCATCTACCCTAGTAGGAGAGCTTGTAATATTTTCGTCATATTCCATGGTTAGATTTTGTAAAGTAGCTTCATCACAAGTAGGGGAGGCATCAAGATAAGGACAACTATGATAACCAAATAGATCGTTCCAAATGTTAGGACCATTAGTGAAGGGGGGAACAATATTCTCATGACTCTCGATAGGTTAATATTCTAACACCAACCTATCCTCTTTGTATGTAGGGGTGGAGGGGTTATTTGGAGCAGGAAAAATATGGTTATCTATGATATCATCTTCTTTCGCTAAAACATCATCACAATCAAGGGGTGAATGGAGACTAGGTAAGGTCATGTTTAGAAATGTTTCTATGATTTCATCTTCTTGTTTTCTAATATCTTCCAAAGGGGGAGGAGGATAGGGGCAATCAAGACTCTCAACGATTGTATCTTCTTTCACCAAGATACCTTCTCTCACTAAGAGGAGAGGTATTAAGAGAAAAATAGGTAGGATTTTTATGATTCTGTACACTATCATCCTCACCAATGGCAATGTAATATTAAGGATTGTGTTAATGGTTTGATGATTAACATGTTTATTAATGACATCATTGGTGTAATCTAAATTGAACTCATAAGAGGGGATGTTGTAATTAGGAAATCCATTTGTAATCATATCAAAGCCACATATCTTGAAATAAAACATGTTATCATGGAAAAGTAAAGGAAATGCAATGAAATAACCTAAAGTTAAATTTTTAAAGGCAATTGTCATATTGGAAGCAAGTTAATTTACTGGTTGCAATATGAAATGATTTGAAAGATGAAATGTTGTAAATGCAAATTTTGAATTGAGAAATGCATGAAATGAAGTGTTCGCTATTGTGGTTGCATTTCTAATAGGTGGTTGTCATTGATGTCAACACTATTAGAATTTTTGCATTAGAAGTTGTATATGTCAAGGATATTCAAAAAATTGTAATAAGAAGTGCTACATGCTAATAGTGGTAAAGTGAAGTTCTTTCTACCAATGTTTTTAGTACATTGTTGTTATGAGGTTGTGGAATAAAGGGTTTATTGTTGAGTATTTCTAGTTTATCCACATCAAATTTTGGAGATCTGCATGAAGAGTTGATCGAGTTATGGTGATTTTTTATTCTAGCAATTTTTTTTCTTCAATTAGTGTTCATGATTAAAGATTATGTGATTTTAGTAATTTTAGTTGTTGTTAATTCTTCTCTAGTGTTTCATGATGCTTTTGGATGTTTCTAGTTCATTCTCTATCTTTGTGGCATGTCTACATTTATCGTTGTGCTCATGATTCAATATTTTCTCTTGCCTATTCATGTTTTTCATGTTCTTGGCCAACAAGGTGTTAAAGTGTTTTATGGATCTTCGAGGATAAATTAATTAAAGTGTTTTCATGTTGAAGATATTTTTTCAGTCCTCACTATGTTATGGCCAAATTTGGTTGACTTGCATGAATAATCTTTATTTTTTTTGGGCAAACTATTTGTAATTATTTTATTATCTTTTTGTTGCTGACTTATAGCAATGTAATTTCTTGTTGTGGATATATAAGAGTGATTTTTTTTTTATTTGAAGGTAGAGAAGAAAATGAAGAAGTGTGAATAAGAGTGAAGAATTGTTCATGTGGTTAACTAGAACTATAACTAAGCATTAGTAGATGCTATTTTTATAGTTCAAATTTATATGGTTTTAATCTGAATCTTTCTATAAGACATTGTGTCATCCTTGGGAAGTTAGCCTTGTTGTATTTGAGCAGTGAGCTCTAGGCAGTGTGCTTGAATGCATGTGCATTCCCCATTTATATTTCCTTATACTTTTAACAAGGTATAATCTTGTGGATTGACCTCAACCATGGTTTCTCCCCTAACAGGGTTTCCACGTAAAAAAATATTGGTCTTATGTGTGCTTCTAATGTGTTTTTCATTTATGCTTTCATGATTAATAATCAGATTTGAAATTAAGGTCAATAAGTTAAATAAGCTTGAGATTCGGTGACACTTGCTTCACCCCCCCTCTTAGTTGTCTTTCCTTGAGTTGCCAAAAATTGGTATAAGAGCTTGTGGTTCCTTGGAAGAATTTTAACAACTTGAGGTGATCTAGGATGGCAACTTATAAGAAGGGTAGTCCTAGATTTTATGGAAAAAAAATATTCTTTGTGTAAAGCTCGAATGGAGTGCCATATGAGATGCATTGGTGAACCCTATTGGAGCACTACAAAATAAATATATGTTATTCCATTAAATGGTCCTACTACTTCTACTAAGATCAAGGATGTTGAATATAATATCAGGGCTAAGGAAGAATTTTTGAGTGCTTTGATTGATACTAAGATTATAAATGTGATGGATCTGAAGAATGCTTATGAGATTTGGAAGAATTTTGAGACCTTGTATGAAGGTGATGCAAATGTGAAGATTCCTAAACTACAAAGTCTGAAAGGAAAATATGAAAATTTGAAAATAGGTGATGATGAAAATGTTACTACTTGCATGCAAAGAGTAAATGAAATTATGTGTGGTATCAGATGTGCTGGTGGATAGATAGATGAATAAGAGATTGTTGCTAATCTTTTCCTAATTATTACAAAATCAAGGCTAGTGATATTGAAGAACTCTGAACTATGACAAATAATACCAGAGATGTGTTGATTGGTAAGCTTACTTCTTTTCAGTTGAGTGAATTTGGTGATGCCCTTCCTAAGGTTGAATCTACACTTAAGGCTATTACTTGTGGAAGAGATAGATAGAGATATGATCCACGTGAAAGTTCATCAAGAAAGACATTCAAGTATGAGGATGAAATGAAATAGCTGGATGAAGAAGAAAGAGAGCTTGAAGAACTTGAAGCGTTGATTGTGAAGAGAGAAGCCAGAGGACAAGGTAAGTATAAGGGAAAGTTCCCTATTAAATGTTTCTCTTGCAATAAGATAGGTCATTTTGCATCAAGGTGTCCTGAGAGAGTTTCCAAGCCAGTATTTAACTAGCCCAAATTCAAAAAGAAGTGTTCCTATACTACTGATGAAGGTGTAAAAGATGATGAATCCAACAGAGGAAATGCAAGTGAAGATGAATTTGTGTTTATTGCTATCAAGGAAAATAATCATGTGTCTATTGAATCTACTAGTTGTACAAATGTGGAGAAATCCCTAGCTGCTCGGGTTGAAGAGAAAGATGAATGAGTAATTGATAGTGGTTGTTCTCATTATATGATAGCAAATAAAAGTAAGTTTGTAAATTTGGAGAAGTATGATGGTGGTGTTGTGAAATTTGGTGATGACACAGCTGGTGTGATCTGTGGAAGAGGATACATTTCTCTTGATGGTAAGCATAACATTGATGATGTCTTGTATGTTGAAGGTTTGAAGCATAATCTTTTGAGTGTTGGTCAAATGGTTGATAAGGGATACGATCTTCAATTCATGGATGGTAAGTGCAAAATATTGGGAAATTTTGGAAATATGATTGCATCAGGTATGCAAAAAAAAGGAAATATATTTCATCTAAATGTTGCTAGTAAAAGTTGTTTTATTTCTAAAGTTGATGAGAGTTGGTTATGGCATACGAGAATGTGTCATGTTAAATTTGATAACATTGTCAAGATAAGTTCCAGGAACGTACATCTAGATGCATATTTATAACTGTGTTGTAGTGTCCTTAGGGTGATGGTATGTTGTGAGGAAATCTACAAATGAATTGATGCAAGTAGATGAACCACTAGAATCTCCCCGTCCACCTGAACTAGGTGTGGCCTAATCAGGTCCATACCATACTTGATGACAACTAGTACATATATGGGGGATGGTCATCGACACTCTTGGAGTGGTACTCGAACTAGCTCCATAAAAAAATCCTCCATCATCATCGTATCTATGCTCCCCACTCACTATTGCAAAAGCATGTTGATCAAAGACTCCTGTGAGTGTACTAAGGGAACCTAATGTTGAGACCAGAGCTTGATGATGTACAAGTGCAGGAATGGGAGGACTAGGAGCAACAACAAGGGGTTGCACATGCATGGGGCATTGAGGATCAACCCTTGCCCCTAATATTTGTTGTGGCATGCCACCACCAACACCTTGAAATGATCTAAAATTAATATAATTGGGCTTTTTCCCCAAAACAAACTCTACATAAAGTTTTCTCAAAAAATACAATGGGCACTCCCAATTAGCATGTGGGGGACTATCAAAAACCATATACCATCGATCCCAAAAATGTACACTCATCTGCAGATGTATGCACCACCTCACAGATGTTATAGATTTGTTGGGTGGAATGGGTTTTTGTGTAATGGGGTCAAGAATGTAGGGGGCTAAATGGGCTTTCATTATTTTAAGGTCTAATATTTGTTTTTAAGAGATACCATTGGAATAAACTTGTCTCATTTGTTCTCTGTCTCATTGATGCCTATCAAGATTAGAATCGATCATCCTAATGGAATCAACAACATTTTGCATCACAAATGCAAAACATCTCACATGTGGAGGAATCAATGCTTGAATCTGCATAGCATTAATTTTATTTTGTAAGGATGCAACTTGATCATTTATTTGTTCTCTCAAGTGAGCCTCGTCAGATGCGATAGGTGTTGGATGTGGCATATTAGGGGGAGGGGGAGGTTGATGTGGTTGTGGCTGAGGTGGTGGATTGATGATATCATCAATGTTAAAATCATCCATGATATGCTCGATATAAATGTTCACCTGCATTAAATCATACAAAATAGTCCATGTGCATACATATATTAAGATCATATATTTAATTGAAATGTGCATATATATACATTGATTGTTCAACTCAAGAGCATGTCCATACAAAATTCAAAATTAAATATATGTACATGTACATTTAAAATAAAAAATATGATGCATAATTTTCATGTGTACAAATCATTAAACTAAACTATGTACATACATACAAATTTAAAAATTTAAGAACTATATATGCAAATTTTAATACATGCACATAAGGCATACTAAACAATAAACTTGAAACATTCACAAAAACTCAGCTCTTTAGCTCAAATACACACAATACACACATATTACACTTTTTAGCAGGAGAAATCATGATCTAGTAGATAGTCATAAAATATATAATATTATATAATATTCATTATAAGTTCATAAATTCCACCCAAATCTATAAATCCATGTCACTAAAAATATCCATCTAGAACTAAAACTGGCAAATTCAAGTGCCACCAAAAATATCCATTTGAACCAAATTTATAAATTCATCACACAAAATATCCATCGTTCACCAAATTTATAAATTCATAACTATTTAAGATCATTGTTTTAATTTATAAACTATTGTGGCTCTCTACTACATAGATCTTCATTTCTTTGTGTTTTCCTTTTCAAAATCGGGAGTTCTCCTCTCCTCTAGCCATTGTCGATTCTCATCTATGATCCCATCCATAGCCCTGACAACATCAACAAGGGTTTGCATCCTAGATGCAAACATCCTCATAGGAGGTGCGACACATTCTTGATTTTGAATAATGTTGATTTGATCCTGGATGGTTATAACATTGGCATTGATTTGTGCTTGCAAACGAGCATGTTCATTGATTTTAGATGGTGGAGGTGGGGGGTTATGAGGTGGAGTGGGTGGAGGTAAAGGTGAAGGTGTTGGAGATGGATGGCATGGAGGTGGATTGTGAATATTATTGAATGGATCCATGTGTTCTATAAGATATGAGTGAACCTGCATTAGATTTGTAATTTCAAGATGTAAGATACATGTTTAGGAAATACCTTTAAACCATTCAATATAAATGGCCTTAAACAATTGAATAAAAATGATAAAATTATATGTAAGCCTCATTTATATGTCTAAGGCACATGTTACTTTGTATGAAAATACAATTAACTATTGATATTGTATAATCTTGCATGATCTTGTTATTGTTAAATTTGTTTGGGCCTTGGGCAACTTTGATCACCAAATTTTAAGAATTTCTTTGATCCCCTTAAGAAATGTCATATTGGAACCCCTTAAGAAATCGAATTATGATTTAGGGTGACAAGATGGCTTCAGGGGATCTACGTCTAGTGAGGTCCTAGGAGAAAATGGCATGGCTCAAGTGAATAAAATTTGGTGAAGTTTCCCAAGGAAACCAAATTTCATTAAGAGCCTTTAAAGAAAAAATTATGGCTTTAGGGTTTAGGGTAATAGGATAGCTTAATAATTTTCATGTTATTTATGGGATGGCAATCGCATGGGAGTGCAGGCGAGCTAGGGCACCCGAGCCCTAGCTTGCAGTCTATTTTTTTTCTGTGCGCTGGGTGTTTGCTTGCTTGTGGGGGGTCAAGGGGACCAGGCTGCCATTGGGTTTTCTTCTGTGGATGCTGCATTTTTCTTCCTCTGGTGCTGCGTTGAGGACAAATTTTGTGGACTCCAAAAGGGGTTTTTTCTCTTCAATCTTAGCATCCTCTGGTCTGTGCATCGTGCATGCTTGGGGAGGTGCATTCTTCTTCCTTTGTATTGCTGCTTCTTATGTTGGTGCGCCCGTTCTGGGCTCTTATTTTGGCTTTTTCCTGGTGCGCGGGGGGCTGCAAGAGCCTTCATTCTATTGTTATAAATGGATACCCACGTGTCTTTAGATAGGGCAGGTTTTGATTCTGCTTCGGCTAGGGTGAATGCTGATATTCCTCCTCAACATTCTTCTAGTTCGGGTGGGGTTCGAAATGGTGCCCTTAAACTACATAAGGTTAATGGATGCTTGGAGAGGACTCAAGAATGTCCAGTTCTAGTAGTGCAATAAAAATTAATAGTTGAAGATATCGAATACTATTGCAACCATGTTTTTATTTTCAAATTCCTGGGGATGAGGGTTTCTCTTGCATTTCTTGATAATTGGATTCGTAAGACATGGAACCCAGAAGGTGACTTTGATATTCTAATGGCTGCAAATAACTTCTTTATGGTAGATTTCTCGTGTGTTTCTGATAGAAACAGGGCTTTTGAAGGTGGTTCGTACTTCTATAATCAGGTGGGTCTTTTCATCAAACCATGGCATGCTGGCTTTAACTCGGCAGAGGAATTACCTTCTAGAGTCCCAGTTTGGGTTCGTCTACCTCGGCTACCACTAGAATGTTGGAGAAGTGATATACTGTAGTCGATTGTGTTGTTGCTAGGAGGACCTATTGGTCCTTCTCAACAGACTCTGAATAAGCGTATTTTTTCTTACGCTAGGGTTTGTGTTGAAATTGATTTGAGTAAGCCGTTACCATATTCTATTGATATGACTATTGGATCCTGCTCCTGGACTCAACTGTTAGACTACAAGATGCTACCATTCAGGTGTCGAGTATGTCATGAGTATGGACATCTCCAACAGAGGTGTCCCCGTGCTTTAGGTGTTTTTGGTACAAGTAATGCTTCTTCTTAGCCCTCTTTGAATGCAGATAAGGGTAAAGCTCCCATGCAGGGAGGGGGGGCTGATAAGGAGGGATTTATCCCCGTTAAGACTAGGAATCGTAATCGAGGCCAAAAGAGATCATTTAAAGATAGGAAAGAGGAAGAGACTCTCAATAGATTTGAGGCTCTTGAGGATTCAGTTTAGGAGGAGGGTTTTCAAGAAGTCCTACAGAGATCAGGGAATTCTTTAGTTGAAGTGGTGCCTGGAGTTCAGTCTTCTGGGCCTCCAAATTTGACTCAGATTGGAGTTCAGGGTGCTCAGATAGCTTCTGTTGAATCTTCTCCAGACCTGGCTTTGGCTATGACTGATTTGGTGTTGGAGGCATCTGGAAGGCCTACAAACATTGGTGGAGTTCTCCCTGAGATGCAAGGTGCTTCTGATCTAGGTAAACAGAAGACTCAACCCCTGGTTTAGGTCTGCATCAAAAAAATTTCAAGAAAGGGGCTCTTGAGAAATCTCTTAAGGTGGGTAGAAAGAAGGATCAGGAAAAATTCAAGCTAACTGGTGAGACGTTGGTAGAGTCAGGTTCAGTGAAGACTATTGATTCTCACTTCTCACAGCCTCTTCAATGATTGTGCTCTCTTGGAATGTGGGGGGTATGAATAGCATCCCTAGACAAAAGGCTATTCGGGATTTGATTTGGTCTCATTCTCCTGATGTGGTTTTGTTACAGGAAACTAAGTTGTCTGTTGATAGTATGTTGGTGGTGGCTTCTAGGATTTGGGGTCGAGGTCAGTGCCAATGTGTTGGGGCATTTGGTAATTCTGGGGGGGTGGCTTGTCTATGGGACCCATGCAAAGTTAGACCTATTTGGTGGTTCTCTTGCAAAGGTTCAATTTCTTGTGTTGCTTCTCATCTTGAGTTAGGGGAGAGAGTTCTCTTCTCGAACTTGTATGCACCGACTGACCTTCAGGGTAAGGTTCTATTGTGGGATCATGTGCGATATGTGAGGTCTTTGGATCCTTACCTTCCTTGGATCCTGGCTGGAGATCTTAATGCTGTCACATCTTTAGAGGAGAAGTGGGGTGGTAATGTCCATCTGGATTCTGCTTCGACACTCTTGAAGGATAATATTGCTCTCTTGAACCTAGTTGACATCAAGCCGAGTAATGGGTTATTTACCTGGAGTAATAGAAGATGTAGGGAAGTAGCTATTTCTGAAAGATTAGATAGATTCTTGGTTTCTAATTTTTGGATGGGGATAGGTGGGTGACTAGCTTTGAGATTTTGGATGGCAGGGGTTCAGATCATTGGCCTATCAAACTTACTGCTTCTTTACCCCGACAAGGTATAAACCAATCTTTTAAGTTTTAGCTTATGTGGCTCAGGGATGATTCTCTTCATGAATTAGTTCTTGGATGGTGGAGTTTTGGGAAGCCAGCTCATGGGACTATTATGTACTCCTCGAAGCAACTCCAGTTTGTGAAGTATAAGTTGAAGCGTTGGAATAGGCAGCACTTTGGTAATCTCTTCTAAGAAAAGAAAAATGCTCAGTCTCAGTTGGATTCAATTACCCGGCAGATTTAAGACCAAGGTTTCACGGAGGAGCTTGCTTTGCTTGAAGCGGCTGCGGTGAAGGATGTGGAAGAATGGAATTTAAGGGAGGAGATCTTTTGGAAATAGAAATCCAAAATTGAGTGGCTCCAGGTTGGAGACAAGAATACTTCCTTCTTCCACAACTCTATGAAGGACAGAAAGCAAGGTAATGTTATCTCCTCTTTAGTGTCAGAGAATGGAGAGACTTTTTCGTCTTCCGCTTCTATTTCTGCTGAGTCTACCCGTTTCTTCTCTGCGTTGCTGTCTGAGGATTCCCCTCCTGTGGAGGAGGATGAAGCTTTGATCTTGGGTAGCATACTGAATTTGGTTACTAGAGAAATGAATGAATCTTTGCTTCGTCCTATCCCTTTATCTGAGCTTGAGGCAGTTGTTTTTCAGATGAAAAGAGGAAAAGCCCCAGAACCTGATGGGTTTCTGGCTGAATTCTTCTAGGATTTTTGGGAAGTGATTAAATTGGACCTTCTGGCGGTTGTTCAAGAATCTCTTTTGAACAAACAAAATTTGAGATCTATGAATGCTACTTTTTCGACCCTCATACCAAAGAAGGTGGAAGTTAATACTTTGGATAATTTTAAGCCCATTGCTTTGTGTAATGTGGTGTATAAGATTATCACAAAGCTGATTGTTGAGCGGCTGAAACCTTGGTTAGGTAGACTAATCTCTGAAGAACAAGGGGGTTTTGTTGCTAGTAGACAAATTTTGGATGGTGTCATTATTGCTGCCGAGACCATTCATTCTATGGTGGGCTCTAAAGAGAAAGCCATGTTCATCAAGTTGGACATGGCTAAAGCTTATGATCGTGTCAAATGGGCCTTCTTGTTCAAGCTTTTGGAAGCTTTTGGTTTTGTTGGTGATTGGATTGAATGGGTCAGGAGTTGTGTCACTTCTTCTTCCTTCTCTGTGTTGGTTAATGGTGAACCCTCTGAGTTGTTCAAGGCTTCTAGGGGGCTTAGACAAGGAGATCCCTTGTCTCCCTATTTGTTTATTTTGCTTGCGGAAGGCCTTGGGAGGTTTATAAGATCTCGCGTGGAGTGTGGCTTGATATAGGGGTGGAGCTAGGGAAATAACATTCCCTCTCAGTCTCATCTGCAGTTTGTAGATGATACTACTCTCATGGGCCGTGCCAAGGTTGAGGAAGCTGTCAGATGGCGTAGCACTCTAGATTGTTACTTGGCTGCTTCAGGTCAATGAATCAATGAAGGGAAGTCCTTTATTTATTTCTTTAATACTCCAAAGATTATTCAAAGGAGAATCACTTGTATTCTCCATTTCCAGATTGGTACTCTTCCTTTTGTTTATCTTGGCATCCCGCTTGCAGTTCGCTCGCTTCCTAAATTGTTTTGGAAGGGGATTTTAGACAAGTTTCACAATCTAGTCGGTCATTGGACTTGTAGGTGGCTCTCTTCTACTGGTAGAGTGACTCTGCTAAAGTCTGTGGTACAAGCTCTTCCTATATACAGATGCTTTGTCCTCTCGGCACCATCTAGTTTTATCAAATATTTTGAAAAATTGTCTAGGGAATTCCTTTGGATAGGCAACCTTCTTCATAGAAAGTGGAGCTTGGTTAAATGGGATGTCATCTATAGATCGAAGCAGGCAGGCAGGTTGGGGCTTCGCAGGACTGACTTGAATGGGCAAGCTCTAGTTGCGAAACTATATTGGCGGTGGTGCTCTCAGCAAAACCAGTTGTGGGCAAGAATCCTTACCTCAAAGTATCTTGGTGAGGTCGAGAGTGCTGATGTGGCCCGCTTTAGCTTAGAAGAGAAGGGTTCTATGATTTGGTGCACTCTTAAAAGGGGTGCCAAGTTGGTCAAGCAGGGGTTGTTCTGGATTTGTAATGAGGGTAAGGAAGCTCTTTTTTGGCATGATTCTTGGGATGGATATCCTCCCATTTTGGCTTCACATCCTCATTTGCAAAATTTGTGTCAACACTTCACTGATGTTGGTTTCTGCCACGTGGCTAATTTTAAAACTCTTCAAACATTGGGGCAGGCTACTGTTTTCAGGTGGAAGGACCCAAGGGAATGGCATCCTGATGGCACAGCTGAGGACCGTCAAGAGCTTGCTAGGATTTTGTCTAGATGTGCTTGTAGCTCCCTTTCTGGGCGTGATGTGTTGGCTTGGGACTCTGATCCAAAAGGAAGGTTCTCTGTTGCTTCAGGTTATGCAGCCCTTGATAAGCAATTGTTTGGGAGTACTGAGATCTCTTGGTGGAAGAAAGTTTGGAATAAGTTTGCATGGCCTAAGTGCAATTTCTTGTCTTGGTTAGTGGTGCAAAGAAAATGTCTTACCTGGGAGAATCTCTGTAAGCGTGGCTTCCAGGGACCTTCTATGTGTGTTATGTGTGCTGGACATGAAGAGTGTATTTCTCATCTTTTCTTTTAGTGCTCCTTTGTGAAAGCCATTTGGCACTTTTGGTGGAATCTGTGGCATATGCCGTGTAGACATTTTTCTCTTTGAAGGAATTCTGGGAAAGTTAAGGGTCTCCTTCGGTTAGGACTTCTTTTATTTTAATTGCTTGGGTTATTGTCCCTAGTCTGATAATTTGGCATATTTGGTTGGAATGCAATCGAAGAATCTTTTTAGATAGAAAGCTACAGATTGGTCAGTTATGGTTGAGAATTTTGTGGGGTCTTCAGGAAACTTTGACAGCTAAGTGTGATTTGTCTATTCCTATGGATCCTGGTGATTTTGGAGTTGCTAGTGCGTTGGGGCTATCCCTAGGGGGAAAAGGAATTGTGAGGACTGTTCGCCATAGGCACGGGAGGGAGAAGGTTAGTCGGGCCGGTCACTGGTGTCCCCCTGCTCTGGGAGAGTTGAAAATTAATACTAATGGCTCTTCTGAGGAAATCCTGGGCATGCTGGTGTTGGTGGCATTGGTAGAGATGGCTCTGGAGTGGTGGTGTTTTTTTCTCTATTTATAAAGGTCAGCATACTAATAACCTCATGGAGGCCACTGCCATTCTTCTGGCTTTGGAACGGGCTTGTGCTCTGGGATGGAGAAGGATTGTTTGTGAATCAGATTCTTAGGTTGTTATTGACCTTTTAAATAGAAGGAAATTTGAGGAGGTGAATTGGCAGTTGGCGGTGGTGGTCAAGCAAATTGTTGCTTTGGGCACTACCTTAGAATCTGTTGTCTTTTGTTATGTCCCTCGGGAGTGGAATAAGGTGGCCGATGGCTTGGCTAGGTGGGCTTCTGAGCAGATGGGGACTTGGAATGTGGCGGATTGGGACAATCTCCCTGAATATTTGGCTTTGGTTCTTGAAGATTTGGTTATGGAAGATATGAGGTGCTTCTTAGGTGTTTCTTAATTTGGGGTTGTCTTGTTGCTTTTGTTGGGTGTTTTCTTCCCCTTTGTAATGTTTTGCTGATTCAATAAATTTTTACCCTCTTTTTATTAAAAAAAAAAATTTAAAAAAAAAAGGATAGCTTAAGGGGATCTACATGTAGTAAGATCCTAGGACAAAATTACATGGCATAAGGGAATGAAATTTGGTGGAGTTTCCTAAGGTGACCAAATTTAATTAACAGCCTAAGAAAAAATGATGGCTTTAGGGTTTAGGGTTTAGACTTTAGAGTTTAGGGTTTAGGGTAATAGGATAACTTAAGGTGATATATGTAGTAAGATCCTAGGACAAATTTACGTGGCATAAGGGAATGAAATTTGGTGGATTTTTCTAAGACAACCAAATTTCACTTTAAGATCCTAGGTAGGACAAAATAAATGGTTTAGTGTTTAGGGTTTAGAATTTTGAGTTCAGGGTTTAGGGTTTACAAAAATTAGGGTAAATTTTTGGCGCCCCTTGGAATATTTAACAAAATTGCAAGTTAGTGAAGAACATTTTCTTGTGGAATAGTTGATTGAGATCTACTCTTATTTCAATTTACCAACATAGATCATGATATCTCATTCATATTATAATCTTGCATGATCTTATTATTGTTAAATTTGGTTGCCTTGGGCAACTTTGATCACCAAATTTTCAGAACTTCTTTGATCTCCTTAAGAAATTGAATTACGATTTAGGGTGACAGGATGACTTAAGGGGATCTATGTCTAGTGAGGTCCTAGGAGAAAATGACATGGCTCAAGTGAATAAAATTTGGTGAAGTTTCCCAAGGCAACCAAATTTCATGAAGAGCCTTTAAAGAAAAAATGATGGCTTTAGGGTTTAGGGTTTAGACTTTAGAGTTCAGGGTTTAGGGTAATAGGATAACTTAAGGGGATGTACATGTAGTAAGATCCTAGGACAAAATTACATGGAATAAGGGAATGAAATATGGTAGATTTTCCTAAGACAACCAAATTTCACTTTAACTAATGTCTATGTGAAGCTTCTACTCCTCTAGCCTCCACCTAGTGGAAGAAAAACCCTGTAGGTGCATGATATCGCATTGCACCTTGTTATTACTACCATACAGATGCATCACAAAAAACCTATCTAGATCTATAAGCCAAGTCTCTGCCTCTAACCCAGTACTAGCTCCATCATATAATGGTGGGTGTGCCCTAAGAAAATCCCTCATGTGCATCTCTGGCTGAGGTGGAACTTCCCTCTCAGTAGGGTTAACTTGAACCATGGGCTGTCTCAGACCAAGGAGTGCTAGTGCTTCCTCTAAAGCTCTACGTGTAGCCTCAACCCTTGGTGGATCCTACTACTGAGCTATACCCACTGAACCATTCTAGGACACCTGGTGCTCTTCCTAATTAGGTAAAGTAGGAACCTCACGAGGAGTCATGCTGACCCTCACCGCAACACCTACATGGCCATGACCATGCCCTCTACCTTTTCCACATCTAGGAGGCATAATATTGCACAGAGACATTGACGTATTAAGCAAGGTACACAACATAAAAACCTATGCAACTAAAATATTAATGGGTTCATCATAATCCCAGAGTAACCAATGTTTAAACCTAGGCTCTGATACCATGTGTAATGCCACAGCCACGCAACCCTAGGGGAAGTTGCACTTAACAACAAAAATGTAGTATTTATTTGTTTTTAAACAAAACAAAATGAGTGAAGGTTCACTACACAATTCCAACAACCCCTAAGGTTATGAGACCGAGCTTACATCAACCCAAATATTAAACATGAATTAAAACCATTACATTTAATTTTTTACAATTTAATGAACATACATTCCATCAATGATAAAATGAAATCAAATACATAAGCATTCCACATGATCCCAATAATATACTTTACAATAAGGTTACAACACTCATTCCCCAAATGAGGTACTTCCAAAATATAAGGATTACAATTTACAACTTCCACCTCGATACAAAGAGGGGTATTAAATTACATCTATAACTAAAAGAATAAAACATGAAGAACTGGATCCCACGAGCTCTCCAACTAGAAATCTTGTCTATATGAACAAAAGTTGACCCAACAAATGAAGATGCATGTTCCACCCAACCATGTGATACCTAAAGGCTCACCCCCCATGCTAGGAGATAGTAACAAGGATTCCTAGGAAAGACCATCTACCTCAAGACAGGCTACAAAAAACTGTAATGAAATAAATACAAGTACCACATCACATATCACAAAGGTTATATTGCTTCCAGAGTTAAATAATCATTTACATCACTGATACAATCATACTATTGACTTAGGAGAAGTGTCATCACAATGTCACATGGGATATCCTGGAAAGTCTTCCTAGGTCCTAACACCCATCTTGGGATATCCTGGTAACCTCAAATGACTTCCAGCCCCTCATGTAAACCAATGCAAAATATGTTGCCTCTTGTAGAGACAAGACAACGATCTTGCCATTCTAGGCCTTCTCGTCTCATCCCAAGTCTATACTAGGCCTTGTGTCCATGAATGAGGAAAAATTAATCTTGTTAAGTGTTTAATGTAAACAAAGCCTCTAAAAGTTTATTATGTTATCACAGAATTAACTAACTCACAAAGAGTCTCCCTGACAGCACTTTGTGTGTCGTCCCTCATTGTAAGCCACTCCTCTAAGACAACATGTGGAGTAAATCCACACTCAAGGGTACCTAAGTGTGACCTAAGGAGAATGAATTCTATCCAAGACATCAAGTCCTCACATCCAATTGACAATAACCGGGTTAACAACTGAATATGATTAGATGCACTACCCAAGGAATCCAAAGGTTGACTATCAAAATGACAACCCAAACCCATAAACAAACCCCTATCTAGAAGACTTTAAAACATTTACTCTATTTTCATGAACCTCGAGAAAGGAGAAATCAACACAAAAAAACACTTTGAGCAATTAAATAAGCTAAAGTTAGGATTTCCTAAATCCACTCAATCTCAGTATCCATTACTTGCATTTATCCAATCAAATATACTCAATTCATTTCACGATGTTGAAGTATTTAAACACCAATCATTTACTCTAAGTTTCTCAATTATATTCCATAATTAAAATCACTTGATACATAAAACATTTAATTAAAATAATTTAGTCTTTATTTCAACCTCGAATAAATTAATCAATTAACTTTTCACTATGCAAGGATACCATTATAAAATAAATAAATATACACAAAAGTATATAATATATATATAAATAAATTATTATAAAATTAATATTATTTAAATATTAAAATAATATTATATAAATACATATAACATATATTTATATTATATATTATATATATAATATATATATATATTATTATATATTATATATATAATATATATATTATTATATAACATATAATATTAAATAATATTTAAAAAACAACAAATTAAATTTTAAACAAAAGCAAACCCCATAAAGGGGCACGGGCCCCTCTCGTATGGGAGTGGCCAGGCTGCCATGCAGCCTCCCCCGTATGGGGGGTGTTGTGTGGGCAGCGACACTACTTCCACATAGCGCCTCCCATATAGGCGGCGTGGGGGGTGTTGGGCTTCGGTCCTCCCCTCCACCATCAAAATAATGTTTTTTATAAATTGTTTTTTTTTATAAACAAAACCCACTATCAATAAAAAATGCTAGAATAGGGTAGTCCCTTGTATTTTTTTAAAATATAAGTTTTTTTTTTTTTTTTAAGATTAAAACCTAGATATATTTGTAAATATATATATATATATGTTTGAGTATATATATACAGGTATATTTACAACTATATACCAAGATTTTCATTTCCAGCTCAAGATTGAGCAAAAGAGCAACAATTTTTTTTGAAAGAACAAGATTAAATTTGGCAAAACAAGAGTTGAGAATAACAAAATGAAATGAAGATTTTTTTGTGGGTTTTCCTCCTATTTACAGTATGATTGTTGTTTTAGTTTTCTCTCCTAATCCAATAGCTGTTTGCAAGATTTGGAATCATTTTCTCATGGTTTTCTTTGCATCTAAATAGCATTCAAGAGTTTTCAAACAACAAACAAGAATTTTGAAGATTATTACAAAATAGAAACAAGAAGTGAAGATGAACCTGGTGTTTTCTCCCCAAGCTTGAAGACTCCAACAATGGTGATTTCAATCTCCTCTTCAACTCCAAATTCAACCACAACAAAACTCTCCACCAAAATCAAAAATTGGAAAAACAAATGAAATTTCATTTCTTTACAAAGAGCTTTCCCCAAATTTGGTCAAACCCCTAAAATATCCCAACCACTAAATTTATTGAGCTTTTGGAGGATATTTCCTTTTTAAAAAAATAAACAATTTAATTTCCAATAATGATATTCCAAAATTTCATAATTCCAATTAAAAATCAAAAATCTCAAAGTGGCTAGAATGTTTTATTTTTATCCCAAAATTCCAAAAAGTGACATATAATCCTCATTTCTATTTTTTAACATTTAACTTAAAATATCTAATATGATTTTCTCATACATTTTAAATTTTAAATCTTGTTATACAATAATGGAAAAATAACTATTCCATTTAATTTAAGACCATTTGCCTAGTTTTTTTTTTAAAGGGGTAAACGCTTTTGACCGGAGCTATGAACCGGAATACATCCATTCAACAATACCACCCCCAACGGGGTTTGAACCTTGGTGGCAAGAACAACAATGCTACCTATAAACCATCACACCATGCCAATACCTAAGACCATTTGCCTAGTTAACCAATAAACTAAAATTTATTTTATTAATTAAATCAAGATAATCAATGAAATAAAATAATATTCAACATTGAAACTAAACATGTTAAGTCATCACTTTAACCATACCCACCATTTAATAGCCTTTAAAATACGAATTGAAATAGATAGCCAAGGAGGAATGAACCAATCAAAACCACTAAATTTGACGACAAACTATGGCTAGGGTGACGACTTGGCACGGAAAACCTAGCTACTATCTCCCAAATGATTACCGTTGGTCATTGGACACGCTCGAACCTGTGAAGTCAGGTGGAGTCGATGTCCTATACCTATTAACCTGCAACCAAAGAGCATATCGAACGTGCAAATATATATATAATAAGACACTCCATGAAGTGGAAATCTCAGAATCGTAGGGTGCTCAAAAGTGAGTGATACAATCCTGTCCCCTTCACCAATACAGGCTCTAAAACTGACGAGTTTAACAACCACAATATAATTACAGCATAAAAAATTAATTAAGTAATTGCTACGCAAATACAAAACATGCCATAATGATAACATCCAAATAAAATCCCATCACATCAAAATATAATGTTTACATCCCTTAATAGATAGTAGTCAAAAGTAACCAAGTATCAAAGTTAGAGTGCTAACAGAAGTGAAACATACATAAATACAATGATCGATCAAACGAGCAAAATGGAGGGGTGCTACATCCTCACCCCCTAGGATCAGGCTTACTCCTAGAAGCCTACAAACAAATAGGGATATAGCTCCCTCATCCTAGCTGCATCCTCCCAAGTGGATGACGTGTCATCCCTAGGATCCCATTAGACCCTAACCTGATCAATATCTTGCCCTCAAAGAGTGAGCGTTCTGCACTCCACCACAACCACAGGCTCCAAAGCCAACTGCCCATCCTCTACCTGTAATGCACTCCAATCAAGTACATAAGAAATGTCTGGATGGTACGGCCGAAGAACTAAAACATGAAAGACATCGTGAATGCATGAGAGACTAGGTGGTAAAGCAAGACGATAAGCAACTAGACCAATCTTCTCAAGTATCTCAAAGGGTTCAACAAAGCGAGGCACCAACTTAGAGCCCTTCCCATAATGGATGGGGCTCTTTTGCAGATGCACCCACAAGAAAACTCTATCGCCTACTAAAAATTGACAATCCACTCTATGCACATCCACATACTTCTTCTGCCTATCCTGCGCGGCCACCAAGTGCTCTCTAATCCTACCCACCTGTTGCTCCATATCCTGCAACATCTCAGGGCCCAAAGTCACTCTGTCCTCAAGTCGATCCCAACTAAAGGGAGTGCAACATGGTCACCATACAATGCCTGGAATGGAGGCATGCCGATAGAACTCTGAAAACCATTATTATAGGAAAACTCTACCAAATAGAGATAGTCTTCCCATCGTGTCTGTTGGTCCATTACATACATATGTAACATGTCCTCAAGGATCTGATTGACCCTCTCAGTCTGTCCATTTGTCTTTGGGTGGTAAGTTGAACTGAAGTTCAACTGTGTCCCCATTGCATGCTGTAATGAAGTCCAAAGAGCTGAGGTGAACACTGGATCCCTGTTAGAAATAATCCGATGCGGAATGCCATGTTACCTCACTATATCCTCCATGAACACTCTAGCTATGGATGATGCTATATAAGAAGAGTGAATAGGTGAGAAGTGTGCCACCTTTATCATCCTATCAACTGTTACCATAATTACATCATGCTGTCTCGAAAAGTTTGGTAAACCAACAATGAAATCCAATGAGATGATATCCCA
>VDFB02152862.1:0-21295 GCA_007258455.2 Sequoia sempervirens | reverse complement strand
GAGCAAGAAGAGTCTGGAGAGAGAGCTGTCAGATTTAAAAGGGGGAGGATAAACAAGAAAACAAACACAGAAATAAAAACAAACTAATAGCAGATTTCAGATCATTCGATTAAACACCATTATAGAGCAGATACAGAATGAAAAAACAAGCAATAGAAACAGCAGCCATGTAATTTTTGTATTAATCAAAATTCTGTTTTCTTTCTATAGAGCTTTCTGGTTCTTTCATCAGCATTCACTTACATTACAAACTTCTGTAGTTTCTTCATTGCTCCTGAGAGCTGTATTTTTCTGCTCTTGAAAGTTGTATCTCCTTCTTCACTAAGTTACACAACAAGGAAAAACATATAAAAACCTAAAAGCATCTTCTAGAGTCTTCAACATAAACATAAAATAATATATTTCATTTCACCTACAAAACGTGTGAGGCTTGCACAGTAGTTAATACAAATTCATTTCATGTCATTTTGTATCCTTTTCCAAAAGCTGGCTTCTTAAATTTCTCTTTAATGTTGGGATCAATTTGTAACCCAATGTAGATATGATAGTTGTATGCCTTCAATGTTGAGATATCTTGCTAAGACAAAGATGATACGAATCATGCTGATGAGATGGGTACAACTAGGGAAATAAATAAGGTAGGTGAGATTATATCTCCAACACTCCCCCTTAAGCTCAACTACGAACATTCATCTCAAGAAAAATTTTGGAGCATCTTCCTTCTAAAAAGGTTATGGCACATCTGCCTTCATTTCCAGAATTCTATTCAAAAGTTTCAAAGCATCTTCCTTCAAGTTCCAGAGCATCTTCCTCCTGTTTCTGAATTATATTCAAAAGTTTCAGAGCATCTTCCTTCAAGTTTTGGAGCATCTAACTTAAAGTTCTGGAGCATCCATGTTCTAATTTCAAACATTACTTACAAAGTGTTGCAACATTTGGCTGTGTTATTTCTTTACTCATTGACAACTTCAATTGACCTTTTATGACCTCATACAACTAAGATTTTCCTGAGATCTTCTGATCTTTTATAAAATCCTCTTTCTTGCATTGTTCTTGTTCTTGTATAAAAAGAATTGTGAGCTGTGTTGCTCTATCTTTTTCTTGATCTTTTCATAGTAGAGTTTCGATGCTTTGTCTTCTTCCTTACACCACATTCTTGCTTGTTTCAGAGTTGCGTTGCTCTCTTTCTTTCTTTTTTTTCTGTGACTTGGATCCTCTTGGTTGTTTCTACAACAATCTCCTTCTATCATGGTAGCATCTTCAATTGATTTACAACAACTTGCATTTCTCATTCCGCTTGGTGGCAACTTCACTTTTGTTGACTTCTTTTACTAATTAATACAGTATCAACGATGTGATTTTTGTGTGCTGCTGCACAAAGTCTATTTAGCTGACTTCTATCCTTTTTCTATCTTTGTTCTATTCTGTTGAACATTCCCTCTTAGTCTTGTGCCTTCTTGTTTTTTTATCACCATTCAAAAATTTTGGAGTAACTTTCCAGAGCAAAACATATGATGCATGGCAGCTTTCTATGTTGCTGCTGCAAACATTCTAGAGCAACTCTTCTACTGAGAGTTTCTGGAGCTTCTTCCTTTTTTCCTTTTTGCTAATGCTTCAGCATCTGCAATCTTTTTAATTTTTGTTTCTCCAACAGCTGTTGTTGTATCAACCTTTGAATTTTTGCAACAATAGCTTCAACTACTTCTCTAACTTTGAATTCCCTTGCATATGACCCCTTGCATATGGGGCATCCAACACTCAAACTTGGAAGCTCTTGAGGCTTCTTCTTACACTTCTATGTTTTGTGTTTGCAGCCATGTTTTTTGACTTTTTGAAAATAAATAAATTGTAAAACCATTTTCAACTCTTAATGATTATGCCATTCATTTGGCCTTTTTAACTGTTGCGGTAGTTTCTCCAACTCTTGTTTCAAAACATCAACATGGAACTTTCAATATCTTCATAATCTGAAAATGTATCATTAGACAACAATTTCTTTTCACTCAAAAATATTTTTCATCCCTTTTGAACATTCATATCTTTTATGATTGTTATCATTTTTCACATATGAAAATTTGTACAATCGTTTGAACATACCTGTAAGCTTCTTCCAACCTGATCCATAGACCCATCCACAGTCCATTCTTATGCAATCTATCATTGATTCACTCTTCCAATCTTTGTTCAAACACATTTTCTCACAATGATTCTTTAATCCACATATGTTACAAGGATGCAAATTCCAACACTTATCCTCAGTATGACCTTTTCTGTGGCAATGCGTACACTCAACACTCTTCATTTCATGAACAAATTTGCCTACTTTTTTAGGATCATTCCCTTTTCCTGGGACATACCCGAGACATTTATATTTTGGCCTCATTGTTGGCTCAATTGGATTTCTCATTCCTTGTCCTTCCTTTCCTAATCCTTCTCCATTGTATCCCATTCTTTTTATAATTTGCATTGCAACATTTCATCAAAACAAATAAGATTTGCAAAATTAGATTTAAACTCATTAACATGTCCATCTTCATCAATACAATCTTCTTCACACATGATTTCAACAAAGTTACACTCTTCATTTGATTGATCAAAATGCAAATCATTTGTATCACAAGAAATATCATGCACAACTAGCTTTGTCTTCAAACAGTCATTTTCTTGCTGCAATTTTAATATCTCTTTCTTTTGAAAACTGTTTTCTTCTTCTAATTTTTTTAGTTTTTGTTCTAAACCTTTAACAAACTTCAACTTGTTTTGTATTTCCTCTTTTTTTTTCAGACAATTTTAATTTCTCTTCCAATTCTGTATTTTTCTTTTTGACTTTATCCAATTCTTTACTCAAGGCATCATTTTCACATATAATTTCATATTTTCTTACTACCAATTCTGAATTGCATTTCTTAACATTTAAGAATTCTTCTTCTAAAACATCTTTTACAGTTACTAAATTCTCATTCTTTTTTTTAACTCTTTTTCCTACTTTTCCCATCTGTAACAAACAATTTCAACTTACCTTACTTGATTTCGTTATAGAGGCTTATCTTTCAATGGCTTCGAGTGCCTTCACTCTATTTCTTCACAATTTCTTTTGACTAATAAAACTCCTTCAACAGCTTCAGCTATGCTTACAATGCCAATGAAGTCTCTTCTTCTTTAAACGTTGGATGCTATCTATCTTCATAAATATGAGATCCTCCTTGTAGTTGTTTCTTTGACTTCTATTCTTCCTCTAACAACAATCTCATCTCTTTTCTTTGATGATAAGGTAGAGAGAATAAAATAGGGGAAAAACAGAGTACCCCAAGCTTGCTACAACAATACAAAAATTTCATTCAACTTGACTCCTTTGCAAAAATAAACAACAATAGATTTACTAGTTGTAGCTCTTTTTTAAAAAATCTCCTCCAATATTTATTCAGGGACTTTGATAACCTTTGTCTTCCCTTCAATCTAAAAACACCGATGACTTGAAGCAGTAGGGTCTTTCTGTTAACAGTGATGACTTCTTTTGACTGGGCTTCAAAAAGCAATTTGGGTTACCAGACAACTTTCCTTTCTTGGTGTCTACCTCCTACAACAATGATCTCAACTTTCTTTGATTGGGGACTCTTCTTCTTAGCAATCTTTAATAGCCACATGTGACATTCATTCACGGCATTCTTCCTTCCTTCCATGCCATTAGAGTTACAGTGGTGGCACGATTCTTTTCCTCATTCCATGAAGACTTACCTTTCTTAAAACTAACAACCTCTTTTAGAGACTACAACCCTTATTTGTGGCAACCTTTGCTTTATGACAGTCAACTCTATTTTTTTATCTCTACAATATAAGAACTGCAACCCTCTCATTCTATTTTTTTCAAACAACAATTCCAAGATCTAGCTGCAACCTCCTTTTGTGCTTCAGAATGACGACTGCAGGCAATGACTTCACTTGGACAATTTCTTCTGCAATGTTCTGCCTTTTGTCTTACTGGCAGGACCTTTCTTTTAACAAAGACAATCTTCTTTCAAGCAATGGTCTCATTAATTTTTGTCTTTTCTCATAGCAAGCAACAACAACACTTTGATCTCAAAAATAGTGATCCACTTCCACCTTTGGCTCCTCATGTAATAGCTATGACTTCTTTTCCTTTAACCATTGTGGCTAGGAACTAGTCCAGATGTTGTGTTCTATCCTTTCTCTAAAAACCTAGTGGCTTCTTTAGTGACCCTCTTCACACCAAACAATAGCAATTTCTTATTTTGAAGAACAATAATTTGCTCCAAGTAGGAAAACACTTCCGTGATCTCAAATACTTCACTCGCCTTCTTTTTCAGCCCCTTCAACTCTTCTTTCAACTGATAAACTTTAGGATAGCAACCTCTTTCTATCTTGAGTTCGATGTTAGAACTTTCCCTTCTATAGTATCTTCACATTAAAATGCAACTTAATAGAATCTACCACAATAGACTCCCTTTTACTAGAAACTGCAAGATCTACAAATAATTTCTCCAAACTAGATCAACTACACTCCTTCATGTTCCTCTCTTGATGCCCATGAAATTTTAAATTCTTTGATCTCTTATTATGTCCTCCTCTCGCTCATACTTTTGAGCTCTCCAAGTTCTTTATTAGGCTCTGATACCAGATGTTGGATTTAAAAGGGGGAGGATAAAAAAAAACAAACACATAAATGAAAACAAACTGATAGTAGATTTTAGATCATTTGATTAAACACCATTATAGAGTAGATATAGAATGAAAAAAAAGCAATAGAAACAACAACCATGCAATTTTATATTAATCAAAATTTTGTTTTCTTTCTACAAAGGTTTATGGTTCTTTCATCATCATTCACTTCATTACAAACTTATGTAGTTTCTTCATTGCTCCTGAGAGCTGTATTTTTCTGCTCTTGAAAGTTGTATCTCCTTCTTCACTAAGTTATGCAACAAGGAAAAACATATAAAAACCTAAAAGCATCTTCTAGAGTCTTCAACATAAACATAAAATAATATATTTCATTTCACCCACAAAATGTGTGAGGCCTGCACAGTACTTAATACAAATTCATTTCATGTCATTTCATATCCTTTTCCAAAAGATGGCTTCTTAAATTTCTCTTTAATGCTGGGATCAACTCGTAACCCAATGCAGATATAATAGATGTATGCCTTCAATGTTGAGATATCTTGCTAAGAAAAAGATGATACGAATCATGCTGATGAGATGGGTACAACTGGGGCAATAAATAAGGTAGGTGAGATTATATCTCCAACAAGAGCGAAAGAAACTTAGTTGATGTTTCCCAAAAAACAAAGGAATACAAATGTAGAATAATTAAACAAAACAAGGAGACAAATCTGGGCATGCAATATTTGCCTCTTATATTAACTATGCTGGAAATGAACAATACAGGAAAGATTAAACATAAACTACTAAAAGCAAACTCTAAAACTATGAACTTCAAACTTTTGTTGGGAGCAATTAGCTACTCAACCAAAAAAACCAAATAACTTTAGGAGCTACTAGGAGCTCAACTAACAGGAGCTATGTAGAGCTCTTCAGGAGCAATCTTTGCTCACACACAAAACTAACAACTGTTGTTGTTCAGGAGCTTTCAGAATCTCACAAAAAAAACATTCTCTGTCTACAGACTCTTGTTGCTTAGAAAAATTTTCAACTCTACCAAGTCTTCTCTACTTGAAAAAATCAACTCCCTTCATTCTTTTTGTCTTTAACAAAAATTCCCTCTCAAATTCAAAATCACCTACCAACATTGAATTGGAATTCAAAAATTCCTAACTTCATTAACTTCTTTTGCCATCTTGAAGTGCACGTCAAGAGCAAGTGGGGAAGGAAATCCCCAAAACTTCAGCTGTAGGCATATAATTCCTCTGACAGGAAGGTGGAAAGGGAGAGGCTCAAGAGCATTCAATTTTCCAATAAATTGAAGGCATCGAGTAAGTTGAGTGGTGGTCTATAACTGCTATAGCAGTTGGACGAAGCTTCCAAGTCTGAATGATCACTGCAGTTGTACTAGAATTGCTGCCCAATAGAATCGTTGAAGTTGGAATCTTTAGAAAATGCTGCAAGTCAATATCCTAAAGAGATCATAAGCTTGTTTGAAGTTAGGAAATTTGTAGCTATCAAAAAGAAATGTTTGAGCCACTAGTGTTTGAGAGAAACCAACAATTGGCTATAGAGTGTAGATTTAGAAAACATAGAGACAATGAACAATAACGAAAAAAAAGCAGAGATCTTTAGCTCGACAAACACAACAACTTTATTAATTCATCTTGACTAGATTACATTGCTCATCCCATATTTCAAATGGCTCATAATAGTATTTTATAGAGGTTGTAGCCTCTTTTCATAGTATCTATAATGCATGTATTAGCTTCAGTTAATTAACACCTAAAACCAAAATTCAAAGAATTTCAGTTATCTCCATGCAAATTATAAATAGATTGATTGTCTAAACATATAGATCTACACATGATCTATACATGCACCAGGTTTATTTTCGAAAGATATAAATCTATTCATGATACACTATACCATAATGGTTAGAACTAAATGATCAACATCACTTTCCAAC
Source organism: Sequoia sempervirens (assembly GCA_007258455.2). Classification (NCBI taxonomy): domain Eukaryota; kingdom Viridiplantae; phylum Streptophyta; class Pinopsida; order Cupressales; family Cupressaceae; genus Sequoia; species Sequoia sempervirens. Next base: position 14,706 of record VDFB02152862.1, on the reverse strand, counting down.
ATAGGGCAGTAGCCATGTCATCAAGAAGTACGATAGCTTTATTTTGGTAGAAGGTATGGATTTAATCTAAAATCTTGGATGAAAGAAGCAGAATCAAAGCACATTTAAAAAAAATATGAGGATTGTCTTGTGGCTTAGTAAAGCCATATATTTTGTTTTTGGCATTGGATTTTCAGGTCAAAAGATAAAAAGATTAAGCTATATTCGTTTGGCTTAGTCTTGGCTTGTATTTTTCTTTTATTGTAAACTACAACCCCCTCCTCTGCTAGTTGAAAGTGAAGGAAACTACAAATCCTTCTCAACAAGAAACCAATAACATTACCACTAGAGAAAAACATACTCATACTATATCCTAAAGATGCAAAAATTCCACATTGCCAATACCACAAAACTCTTGGACATAGTATTGATGAGTTTCATGTATTCAAGTTAGTATTGAAAAACTTTCACTTTGATGACAATGATTGCCATCAAGTGGTTGTGTAGCATAATAATGGAGTGGTTGAGGAAAAATTGGACTGTCTGAGAAGTTGCATAAACTATGATGAAAGCAAATGTGTACCTGATGTGTATTGGAGAGAGGCAATACACACTGCTATTTATGTTCTTAACAAAGTTCAAATCAAAGGAAACAACACAAAAACTCCTTATGAGTTATGGACTAGTAAGGATCCTACTGTGAAATACTTTAAGGTGTTTGGAAGCAGATGTTACATTAAAAGAGATGATGAAAATCTTGGGAAGTTTGATGCTAGATGTGATGAAGGGATTTTCCTTGGGTATTCAACTACCAGAAAAACATATAGATGATTTAATAAAATATTAAGGAAGATTGTTGAGAGTGCTAATGTGAAGGTTGATGACGATATGCACAAACCTATTGAGATAAGTCAAGTTGAACTAGATGATCCTATTTTCACACCAGTACCTGAAGAGAATAAGGAAGAGGAAGAAGAAAAAATTGAAGAAGGTGAAGAAAATGAATTGGAACTTGTTCCTAAGACTCCTAAGTATGTCCAAAAGAATTATTAGGAGGAGCAGGATAATTGGAGATAAGAGTGAGAAGGTGTAAAGATAATAAAGTGAAGTAGCGTAAGGTAAATCTATGTTTACTTTTCTAAATAAGACTGAAGTATGCCTTCTGGAACAGAGGTGCCCTCGATGATAACTTCTGCTCAATTAAGGTCGTGGCAGCAATTCAACTGTTGCCAATGGAAGGGTGTCACTTGTGACTATCATTCCGGCCATGTTGTTGCCCTTGACCTGAAAAACCGTAAATTTGAGCAAAAGCGATACTGGGAGGGGGAATATAAATCTCGTTTGAGTGGGAAGATCCATCCGTCTTTGTTCAACCTGCAGCATCTCCAATATTTGGATTTGAGCTGGAATGACTTCGATGGTGCTGCCATACCTCCTCAGTTGGGAAAAGTCCAGGGGCTTACTTTCCTTAGCTTGGCAGGTGCTAATTTTGGAGCTGAGATCCCTCCGGAGTTGGGCAATATTACAACCTTGCACCACCTGAATTTGAGCTGGAATGACTTCAATGGTACTGCCATACCTCCTCAGTTGGCTAAACTCCAGAGGCTTATTTTCCTTAGCTTGACACATGCTGGAATTGGAAGCAAGATTCCTCTGGAATTGGGTAACATTACAACCTTGCGCCACCTGGATTTGAGTGAGAATGACTTCAATGGTACAACTATACCTCCTCAGTTGGCAAAACTTCAAAGGCTTACTTTCCTTAACCTGGCAGATGCTGTATTTGGAGGTGAGATCCCTCAGGAGTTGGGCAATATTACAGCGTTGCGCAAGATGGATTTGGGCGAGAATGACTTGGAGAGTACGAGGTTTGGAGAATGGATAATAAATCTAAAAAGCTTGGAATACCTGGATATGAGTTACCTGAATCTGTCAAGGGAATCTGAGGTATGGGGATATGCCCTTAGCAACCTCTCTAATCTTAGGGAGCTTCACCTCCATTTCTGTGGACTTTCAGGTACTATACCTTCTCTCCTAAATCTCACTCACTTGTCCTATCTCGGTCTTTCAGAAAATTCATTTTATTTCCCATTGCCTGCTTGGTTTGAGAATGTCTCGTCCTTGGTTTCCCTTGATTTATCTTTGTGTGGTCTCAATGGTTCCATCCCTTCAAACTTCCTACACCGTTCAAGCCTTAACAATCTTGACTTGTCAAGTAATGGCTATCTAGGAGGAGTAATTCCTCACTCCATTGCAAATTTTTCAATGCTTGAGACGTTGGACCTCTCAGACAACAATTTAACAGGGGATTTACAACTGTTTGGATCATTCTTTGGTAGGCTTTATTCCCTTAGATATCTGGATGTCACTAACAACCAATTGTCTAGAACAATTCCAGATACCATTTCAAAGCTTTATTCCCTTAGATATCTGGATGTCAGTAACAACCAATTGTCTAGAACAATTCCAGATACCATTTCAAAGCTTTATTCCCTTACATATTTGGATGTCAGTTACAACCAATTATCTGGAACAATTCCACGTACCATTTCAAAGCTTTTTTCCCTCATACGTCTGCACCTTAGTAACAACCAATTGTATGGAACAATTCCAAATACCATTTCAAAGCTTTCTTCGCTCATATATCTGGACCTCAGTAACAACCAGTTGTCCGGAACAATTCCACATACCATTTCAAAGTTTCTCCGATTAGAAAAGTTGTTACTCAGCTCCAATAATTTAACCGGCAGCATTTCTCCTTTCCTATTGGAAATACCTCACCTCACAGCAGTGGACTTTTCTGAAAATCAGCTTACACTTAATATCTCTTTGTTGGGAAATGTAATTTCTCCCTCAAATGAGATGTAAAAATATTAATTAAATTAGAGGTTTCTAGAAGTTCCAAATGGATTAGAGATTAGGAATAAAGTAAAATTTGGTAAAATTCTAGAAGTTATTTTTATGTCGGTTAGGGTTGGATAAATTCTAGAAGTTTAGGGTTAGGTAAATTCTAGAAACTTATTTTATGTCGGCCAAGGTAAAATAATAAAAATAGTATATCGGCCTATATTCTAGATTTTTCTAAATGTATCTAAAGTCCTCTATATAAAGAACTCATGTAAATATTTTTTATGCAAGCAATTAAATACAAATATTTTAAGCAGCAATTCATATTTTATTTGTGTGTGTGTTTATTCATGAATTGCTGAGTTTATATTTTCTTATTAGTGTTGATCTGTATCCATCCACCCCTACCAAAGTGGTATCAGAGCCTATGGTTGAAGACCCTAGAGAGCAGACGGTTGTGAGAGAGTTTGATGTTAAATAATTTGTGAAGATCCATTGCTGGAGCAAGTGTTGTTGAAAGAAGTTGCTGCCAAGTTGTGTTTACAGATTGTGGGCACCAAATTGAAGAAAAGATCAAAGTGGAGTTCTGCAGATAAGAAAAAGTTAGCCCAGGCAGGAAGAAAAATTGAGGTAAGTTTATTTGTTTGATTCACTGGGAAAAGTTGATAAAGTAAAGAAAGAGAAAACAAAAGATTTAGAAGAAGAATTAATAAAGGTGAAGAAAGAAAATACAAGTTTAAAATGTGAAAAGGATTTTTTAGAAAAAGAATTGGCAAAATTAAGAAAAGAAATGGGAGCAGAAAAATGTAGCCTTTTAAATGTAATTAGTGATTCTAGAGAGGCAATTGAAGAGCTAGAGGATAGGTTAAAGTTTGTGGAACAAATAAATAATTTGCAGGTGAAGGAATGTGCAAACTTAGAGAGAAAAATAAAGAGCTTGAAGAAAAACTAAAATTGTTTGATGAGGTTAAAAAGAGGAATGAAAGTTAGAGGTAAATTGTTTGAGGAGATCAAGAAAAAGAATGAAGAACTGGAACAAAGAGTGGAATTGGTTGATGACTTAGAAGAGAAATTAAAGAAATTAGAAGAAGCAAATAGTGTGCAGATGAAAGAAATTACAAAAGTGAATGAATGTTTGAAGTCAAAATTGGTTCATGATGTTGCATGTAGTACAAGATGATTTGAATTTTTCATTTGATAAATGTGTTTTTGCTGAAGAAGTTTGTGATAAAAACTGTCAAAATGATAATATTGTTAGATGTAATGGCAATGAAATGAATGTTGGTTTAAAGATCATGGAAAGAATGGGATACAAAGGTAAAGGTTTAGGAAGGCATGATCAAGGGATGAGAGAGCCAATTAAGCCAATAATGAGGCCAAAGCATGAAGGTCTTGGATATGTGACAGGTAAAGGAAATAATACAGGTGTAACCAAATTTGTTAAAGAAATGGAATGTGTGCAATGTTGTCATTGTAACAGGAAAGGACATACGAAGGATAGATGTTGGGACTTACATCCTTGTAGTATTTGTGGTTTGAAGAGTCATTCTGAAAAAACATGTTGGAACAGGCAGTGCAAGAAGGATTCTATGGCAGATTGTATGAAAATAGATTGTGGATGGGTTTACGGATCGAGTTGGCAGAAAATTACAGGTATGATCAAGAACTTGTTTAAGTATAAAAGTTTCGCAAGTGAAAGTTGATGGCATTCAAGCAAGGTTTTCAAAAGGCATAATTGATAATAAGTTTGAAGATGATAGCAATCATGGAAAGACAAGACATCAAAGAAGGTGGAAAGTTACAGATAGTGAGTTTGCAGAGAAGAAGACTTCCAGTTTGAAGTTCTGAAAATTTGAAGTTTGAATGACTGCCGCAGCAGTGGGATGAGAGTTGAAAAGAGTTGAGGAAAGAGATCTGCAGATTATAGAGATGGTTTGAAGTTTGAAGACTTGGACAAAGACAAAGGCATTGTCAAGTTTGAAGATATCAAGCAAAGAAAAGGATTTGCAAAGTTAGCAGTCAAGAGCAAGGAAATTTATGCAGCAGCATTTGAGGTCGAAATTAGGGGGGAGTGTTGGGAAATGTAATTTCTCCCTCAAATGAGATGTAAAAATATTAATTAAATTAGAAGTTTCTAGAGGTTCCAGCTGGACTAGAGATTAGGAATTAAGTAAAATTTGGTAAAGTTCTAGAAGTTATTTTTATGTCGGTTAGGGTTGGATAAATTCTAGAAGTTTAGGGTTAGGTAAATTCTAGAAACTTATTTTATGTCGGCCAAGGTAAAATAATATGTCAGCCTATATTCTAGATTATTCTAAATGTATCTAAAGTCCTCTATATAAAGAACTAATGTAAATCTTTTTTAGGCAAGCAATTCAATACAAATATTTGGAGCAGCAACTCGTGTTTTATTTGTGTGTGTGTTTATTCATGAATTGTTGAGTTCATGTTTGTTTTGATCTGTATCCATCCACCCCTATCACTCTTCAAATTGGATTCCGCAATTTGCCCAACTGGAGTATGTGGGGTTAAGGTCTTGTAAACTTCAAGGGGAGATTCCTTCTTTTTTGTCTACTCAATTCTCATTAATGGATTTGGACCTGTCACATAATAACATTGTGGGAAATATTCCTACCTGGTTGTGGGATCTTCCCAATCTTCGGAGGCTCAATCTTTCAAATAACCGACTGGAAGGTTCTCTGCCCCCTGTTATTTCCAAGTCTATGCTCATTGTAGACTTACATAACAATAGCTTACATGGCTCTATTCCAGATTGTAGTGGATGGTTTTTAGACATGTCAGAGAACAAGTTCACAGGTTCTATTCCATGCTCTATATGCTCTTCCTCTAACCAATTGATGTTTTTGGACTTGTCAAAGAACGGGCTAAGTGATGTCATTCCTACAAATCTGGTGAGATGTTCTTATCTGCAAGTCTTGAATTTGGCTCAAAATTATTTGGAAGGTGAGATGCCAGAAGAGCTAGGAAATCTTACTGTACTTGAGACACTAAATCTCAATGAAAACAAATTGCAAGGTGGTATCCCTCCTTCTATTGCAAATTGTACAAAAATCCGAGTATTTGATATAGGAAATAACAGAATTCAGGGAAGCATCCCAGTTTGGATAGGAAAGCTGGTAGAGTTACGAATTCTCAGCTTGGCTTTTAATAGGTTTCAAGGCACTTTTCCGCCGATGTTGCTTAGGCTCCGGAATCTTCAAATTCTAGATTTATCTCATAATAATTTATCAGGTCTTATTCCTGAGAGTATGTGGAAGTTGAATGCTATGGTGAATCAGTCACAAAGTGGCGAAATAGAGATGAGCTTGGGTGATGGGAGTTATGGAATTGGTGTTGGTCCCTCTTTCCGCATAATGTTCGTGAATCAAGTAACACTTTGGATTAAAGGGCGATCAACTCCATACCGTAAGATTATCAGTGCCTTCAAGTTCATGGATCTTTCACACAACAAGTTGTCAGGAAATATTCCCAAGGAAATCGGAGAGCTGAAGGGTTTAATTGCTCTCAACATTTCAAACAACAATCTGAGCGGCAGCATTCCTAACTCTTTGGGAGGTATGGCTCACCTGGAGTCTCTGGATCTTTCAGGAAACATGCTTTCAGGAAAAATTCCAGCAGATCTTTTAAATCTCACATTCCTTTCTGTTTTGAATCTTTCCTACAACAACCTTTTTGGGTTCATACCTCAGGGGAAGCAGTTTGCAACCTTTGAGGCTTCTTCTTATCTCGGGAACCCCAATCTTCATGGGCCTCCCTTGGAAAATGGAACACTCAGAACTCGTCCTGATGAAAGAGGCAACCAAGTACAATCAAACAGCACAGGAATTACAAACAAAGATGTAGATGCAGATGAAATGGATCGATGGTGGGCAGTGTCAGTGGGATTATGTTTTGGGGTAGGATTTGCCACCATAATTGCAGTGTTGTGCTTTCACCTAAAATGGAGATACAAATGTTTTGCTTTGCAGGATGGTTTTATCCAATATCTTTTTGAACGTTGAATCCGTGAAGGTCAAATGTTGAGCAGAGGATGTAGAGATCCTTCCTATGATGAATAGGTTATAGTAAGTCTTATGCTAATAATGACATATTTGTTATTCATGATATTCACCCATAAATATTATTGTTTATATGTTACAGTCGAGGTGTTAAAAAGTGACGTCCAAGTGAAAGGGGGTTCATCTCTTTATTATCAGGATGTAAAGTTAGTCGATAATTTAAGGGCATATGTTTTGGGTAATATTTATTATAATTTATTTATTTTATATTATATTTTAAAATTTAAACTAAAAATATTAATTTGTGTGATTATGATAATTGTATTTTTATTTTAAAAGAAATTTAATGTTTTTTTTTTGGTGTTTAAATTATAATAATGTGTTTCCTATCTATGTATAATGTGAAATAATATTTATATTATTAATTTTTATTACTTTTTTTTTTTATAATAAAATAAGTTCACATTATTAATATATATTTTATTTGTTATTTGATTTTAGATATTTTATTAAGTTTTGGTGTTCTTATTTATGATATAATTTTTTTTAAATAAGAATCTTGATTTTATTATTTTATAATCATATCTGTGTGTTAAAATATGTTTTTTTTTCTTACTTGTATTGGTTTATTGTGATAATTTGTTTATTTGTTATTTCTAAAATAATCAATTTATTTTTATATTTATAAATAATGAATTGTTGATTATATGTACAATTTTGTCTCTACTTAATATAATATTTTTTTATGTTTTCAAAAACATTGTATCTATGTTATGGTATGACTCTTCAAATCATTTAAAATAGAAACAAAAAATGAGTGAGGCAATTAGATATAATATATCATTATTTTAAATTACACAACAAATAGCTTACAAGAAATCTTCTTGAAATTCCATCCACACAAACCAATTTATTGTGAACACTTTTAATTCTAAAATTGATCTTTTCTCAAAGATTAAAATTGCAAAAAAAAATTAAGTGGGCTTGAAACCTAAATTCCTTCTTGTCAGTGTAACATACACCATTATTGCAGCCCAATCCTTAGCCTTTGTAACAGATCCCTATTTTGTAACCGCTACATCTCCAATTGTAATGGGAGCATCTTTCATGTAACAGATGTTTTTTCATCTCACTTTGGTGGGTGTTAGGAGCAAGATCTCTTCTTGAGAGGAATGGTTAATGGATATGTATAATGCAATGCACAAAGCTATAACTATATGGTGTGTATGTGTAAAAAAAAAGAATTAATAAAAGGAGAATCCCCTACTAGAAAGTGGAAGTAGCCATTATTGGGCAAACCACTATAAAACCCTGTGTCTTTTTGTTTTGAGATTTTTGATTTTTCAATTTGTTTTTATTTTCTATAATTTTTTTAATTTGTTTTGCTCAAATTTATCAACAATTTGTATTAGAGCTTTAGTGAAGAAGCTCAGTGCTAAAGTGGTTGTTTGGAAATCAGTGAAGAATTTCCAAAAGTATGGACGACGTAGGAAAATGGAAGATTGAGAAGGTTGCAGGCCAAAACTTTGGATTGTGGAAGGTTCAAATGGAATCGTTGTTGATCAACCAGGATCTCTCACTTGCACTGGCAGGGAAAGATAACAAACTGAGTGCAATGAAAGATGAAGAGTTGGAGAATTTGGATAAGAAAGCAAGGGAAACTATTTTTCTTTCACTGTCGAGTAACATTTTATTCAATGTTTCAGCGGAGAAGACATCAAAAGGGTTGTGGGATAAACTTTCTTCAATGTACGAGATGGCTTCGGCATCAAACAAGGTATTCATCATGAAGAAATTATATAATTTAAAAATGAGAGGTGGGATTATGTCAAATCACTGTAATGAATTCAATACTTTGATCACCCAATTGATTTCAATGGGTATTAATTTAGATGACGAGATTAAGGAAATAGTATTGTTATGTTATTTATCAAATAGTTGGGAAGGTGCACGGTGATGGTAGTTAGCACTTCGGTGACTGCCAAAAGTAAATTAAAATTTGATGATGTTGAAGCCACTCTTCTCAGTGAAGACATGAGGAGGAAAAATCAAGAGCCCCTAGTGATGCTTTAATTGTTGTAAGTACGGACAATAGAGGAAGGAGTCAAGTAAAGGAAGAAATAATGACAAAGGAAGATTGAAGTCCAAGGGAAGAAATGGAGAATGGTGGTTTTGTGGAAAGCAAGGTCACATAAAAAGAATTGTTGGAACTACAAAAAGGCACAGTAAAAGGTGATCAATGACGAAGCCAACACATCATACCAAGAAGATGGGGTGTTCTTATTTTAACCAAAGAAGAAATTCCAATTAATGGTTGGGTGCTTGATTCAAGTTCATTGTTTCATGTCACTCCATGCAAGGAGCATTTCAAGAATCTACAAATTGGTGACTTTGGAAAGGTTTACGTTTTTCTTGGTAATAATGAGTCTTATGACATTGGAAAAGGGGATATTTCATTAAAAATGGAAAATGGATATACTTGGTTGTTATGTGATGTTAGATTTTGAACCATAGATTTTTGTGTAGGTGTTATGACTCTCTTGCTCAATTAGGGTTTTTCACCTAAACGAATGAGATAGACCACAAAATCTAGGTGGTTCACTCAAACTAATGTAAGTATGATGCAAATGTGTTTGAATACAATGATCTAAATGTAGAAAAATCATGAAAGATATTGATTACTAATGAAAAACTATTGAAATTTGCAAGTTTTTTGAGAACACATTGTGATATGCAAAAAGACCTAGAAATGAACCAAAATTGTAATAGAAATTGATGAAACTGAATGTGTGCACCTAAGATATTTCTAGAGACTAGAAATGACTTTTTAAATATTTTTTATGTTAAAAATTTGGCCTAAAGGGACTCATTCACCATTCTGGGTGAATTAGTCCTAGTTCTGAGAAACTATCTCAAAACCCGTTTTAGACAAATGGGCATCCAAAACTGCAAAGAACACTTTTTTGGCCAAGAAATGGGACTCATTCACCACTAATGGTGAATGATTTCAATTTTGAATTTTTGAAAATACAAAAGAGGAAACAGGATCCCTTGATCTGTACTTTGGTTCATGATAGTTGTCCACTCCAAGAAGTTTGATTTCTAGCATTGAAAGTGACTTTTAATGGATATTTTGACTTGGTCAATGAGGAGATGTCTTCAAAAACTTTACAACTTGATATTTTATGATTTCAAAGCCTTCACTATGCCTAACTTTGCAAACACACAAGAGGAGAAGGAGAAATGTTGAATGTTAGGGCATGTGGGTTTGCCTTGGTCACCCCTTTGTAGGTAATTAAACCAAAATGGAGAAAGAATGTAATGAAGCATGGAACAATGGAGTTAATACCTTTCCATGAAGATTGATCTTGAATTTATATAATAAAAGATGAAGAATCTACCCTTGAATGTCTAAAAAATGATATCTTAATGACTTGGAATGATGAAACCCTAGCTTGCTTGACTTGAGGGAGAAGATAGATGATGAATGAAAGATAAGAGATATGAATTAGGGTTTAGAGACTTGATTTTATAGGAAATTCACCTTATTTTCCCATTAATTGGATCCCTGAGGCCAACATGAAAGAATAATAAACTTAAATTCCAATTTTTCCCATTCAAAACTCAAAAATAGCTCAAATGGGACTCATTCGCCACCTTGGTCGAATCAGTCCCACCTAGCAGGGACTCATTCACTACAGATGGTGAATTAGTCCCAAACGGGGCCATTTTCCAGTTGGGTTGTTGCGGAATGAGGAATTCTAGTTCTTATTTTGATTTCATTAGGTATTTGATCAAATTATGCCTCGGGATGCACAATATGGGGTCATAGGGGCCTATTAATGATGATGAAAAGGTCAATTAGGGCTTGGGACACAAAATTCAATGTGAAAGTGTCATTAAATACACTTTACAACACTAAAATGAGGTCCACATAGCTTAGAAAGGAACAACATCCAATGTGAATGTGTAAGAAAAATTACAACACTAGATTAACATTAAGTTTAATACAAGCCTTCTAGATTAATGTAAAAATGTAATTAAATACATTTTACAATGTTGAGTTAAGGGGAAAATAGGTCCATTATATTTGAATACTTAATAAGATCCTAGAAAAGTGTGAAAGTCATTCAGAATACTTTACAACAACTTTACAAGACATCATTAAATGCATTTACAAGGGTCCAAGACCTAATGTGGACATGTAAAACACTTCACAACATCAAATCAAGGCCTTATTAAGTCCAATTTATCATCAATTATTCCCAAATAAAGCAAGTTTCCCTTTTTCTAAGGTACATTTAGCCCCCACTTTAGTCAAAGGATGAACTTTCTTCAAACTCACACTAAAGTAGATTTTCAAGAGAGGTCCAATTGTACCAACGCAGATATCAAAGAATGAAAAAGATCAAGGCAACATTCAAGCCCCCATGATCTAGGATCCTAAGTGAAACCAACATAAGCACAAGAGGACACACACAAGGCGAATGATATGCAACGAAACAAGATACACAACCATGCAATGGAAAGAACTAGAAGGAAGAGAAGGGAAAAAATGAAAAGGTGGATCAAGCTTCAATCATCTGTCCAACACATTGTGGATCAGATCTAGGTTGTTTGTCCAAAAATGCATACTCACTTTGAGGCGATGGAACTTTTGGTTGTCCGCTGGGTGAGAAGTCCAAAAGGGTGAGACACATACGGCCAATATGTGCTCACACACATGTAGGTGGCTATGGGGAAAGTCATGCCTTGGAATGGGCTTCCTTCTCAAGCATACAAAGTTATACCTCCTGATAACTTTAATAAGGCACCACAAAAATGAAAATGATTTTCGAACTCTATGAGGTAAGTAAAACTTTGTATGCTTGACACTCATAGACATTGTAACTGTAAGGTAGTGCAAGGAATGTTCAAAGGGATTTTCTTAGTTCATGCAAGGTCACATCTTGGGGAACATTGTTCTTAATGTCTTCAAGAGAGGATAAGTGCAATGTCTCATCTTGGGCAACATTGTGCATAATGTTTCCAAGAGAGGAAATCGCAAGAAAAAAGAAAATCACACAATAAAATTTGATTTTTGATGTATGCCCCAACTTTAAAGCAAATGCTAACACCATTATTGTGAGAAATTTATTTAAAGTAGAAGAAGTGGACATGAGAGCTTACTCAGAAATCCCTATGCCAAGTCATATGTCTCCAATAAGCTACGTCATGAAAAAGGTAGTATGTCACATGCAAGCCAACTTAAGGCATGTTGTCCACATCCCAAGTTTTCTCTTACATGTTCATGAAAGGTTAACAATTAGTCAAAAGAGGCAATGACAAGTGACATAGGAGGACAAGGCTATCTAACCCCTTGCCCCCACTTAGTGCAAGACAAGGGGAGCTGAAATAATTAATGAAATGAATGGTAGAGTGAAAATTGGTATCAATTAGAGGAATTAGGTGCCCCCATAGAGGGAATCATACCAAACTCCTTAAGATGTTGTATTTTACTACTCAAAGACTTACATTCATTAGTGGAATGACCATGAACTCTATGATAGGCACAAAATGAAATCTTGTAATAGTATTTCTTATGAGTTCTTGGGGGAAGGGTGATCAAGTGATCTTGGAGAATTCTCGACAAGATCCCTTCTAGATGAATGGTAGAAGGTGGTCCTATAGTCTATTTCAAAGATACATCTTGCTTAGTATTAGATGTCATACCTACACAAGACTCTATAGATTGCGAGATTATTTTCACTCCTTTGCAGGAGGGTGTAAAGTCTAATGAATTCAATTCATTAGTGCTTTGTGAAATGACATTGACATTAAGCGAAGATGTATTGGTTTTCTTGGTTATTTGCAAAGGAGAATGATCAAGATGAGTAGTGTCTATCAATTTAGGATGTTTTATAGTTAAAGTGGGCTTAGAAGAATGTTGTTTCAGAGTGTTGATATTGAGTGAAGGCTTGGTGATTTCGACCAAAGGACAATAACCAAGACCATGAGTTGTTTGTTGTGTATGAGGGTCTATAGTGTTGTGGATACCTTTTTTGCTAGCACCACATCCTTTTCCACTATATCCAAGTTGTTTCAGAAGCTCATAACCACATCCATAAAGCTTTTTCATTCCTTTTGAACCAGGTGGTTGTTCGTGATTAAGTTCATCAAAGTTTGTTGTGTAATTTTCATTGTTGGCTAAAGTGGTTGAAGCAGATGTTTTCAAAAGGTCGTTCAAATTTTTTGTTGACATTATTGTTGTTTTTGTTCCCTTATTTGAATCTTTGTTGATGATTTTGTATCCGCCCATGAATTCATGTTCGAAATTCGAGGAACCCCAATCATCTTCTAATAGCTTCATGACTTGTTCAATATGTTGTTCTTTGTTGTTCTATTGTATGGGTTCCACTGGTGTAGTTGATGTTGATCTATTTAAGAAATTTTCTTTGTTTTTCTCAAGGTGTAAGACACTATAAGGCTCAAGATTAGTGTCAAGTGTGTGTACTATGTTTTTATAGATGTATTTCATTTTACGATGAAGATTATAGGGAAAAACATTCATTTCATGAATCCACAGTCTTCCTAAGATAAGATTACATGAAATTTTATAAGGAATAACGTGGATTGGTTTATTCAATGTGGCCACTCCAACTATAAGAGGTATAATGATTACCCTAAGTAGTTTCTTTTCAACATTGTCAAATCCATTAATAGATAAATAATCGGGTTGAATGTTCGATTGATCAATGCCAAGCCTATCCAAAAAGGATCACACTACACACATTAAGGGTAGAACCAATATCTACTAGAGTTCTCTTTATCCCTTTTCATTCGTACTATGCTATGACCATGAAAGGATCATTTTGTTTTTGCATTTCCAAAGAGGGGAGTTCACTTTGGTGGAAAACAATGTCATTATTTTTTCCATGAATGATGGTTGCTATGTCATTTGGTTGTACAGTAGATGAGACAGGAACTTGTAAGGCTGTTTGGATCATGTTGTGATAGTGAGGGGAGGCTTGAATAAGGTCCCACAATGATACCTTAGCAAGAGTATTCTTAAGTTGCTCAACAAGATCATACTCCTTTCAACCAAGCAAGAAAGGGCCAGGTAGGATAGGATTAGGCAACGATAAGGGTGTTGAGGTTGGTTGTGGTGGTTGTTGATTGTTTCAAGTGTTGTATGTATGAGCAATGGTATTTTGACGTAGTTGCTACAAAACATTGTTCTTAGGAGGGTAAAGGAAAAGTTCAAGTTTATTTTGAGTTTCTTATTTTTGTGAAGGTGGGTAGAAAATTAGAGGGTTGTTAGGATGTCCCATAGGGTATGTATGAGGTCCATTGATTGAAGGGAATCTAATGGACACTTACACATTCATAACCTCAGTGTTCTTGGTTTAATATATCTCTAATAAAGGGAAATCAAGAATCACATGTTTGTTGAAGGAAGACACGTTATTATTGTTTCCTTTATCTAGCACCATGATATCCTCCCTAGAAGGAGAGTTTTAGAAGAACTAGAAATCAAATGTTCTTGAAAATTAATGCTTGGTTCTTTTGAAGTAACTGAATAGCAAAGAATGGAGTTATTAATGGTAATTTTGTTTGAATATTGATAGTGGGGAGATTAGGAGAAGGCTCTATAATTTTATTGTCATGTTTCTGCAAGGTCTCATTCTCTTGTTCCATATTATCTACCCTACTAGGATAGCTTGTCATATGTTAATCGAAGGTTGAAAGTTGTAAAGTAGCTTCATCACAAGTGGGAGAGGCGTCAAGAGAAGGACCATTATGATTTTCAAATAGAGTATCCCAAATGGTAGGAGCATTAGGGAAGGGAGGGTCAAGATTCTCATGACTCTTAATAGGGGTA
>VDFB02152861.1:0-28264 GCA_007258455.2 Sequoia sempervirens | reverse complement strand
AATGTAGCTCTATCCATCCTCACCTTTGGTTTGTTGAAGGTTGGACTATGGAGATTAACAAATGTAAACCACTGTGTGCAAAGTAAAGCAAATTCCTCCAGTATACATTTTTCAAAGGGCCTTCATGAGCCCTTCTTTTACCTCTTCATCATGAGATGGAGGCACTCTTCCAAGCTTAGCTACATACCATTTGAATTCTAGACCATAATTCCATATGAAGTGGGTGTTCCATAGTGTTCCATCACACAGATGTGATCCTAATATGTTTCTTTAAATCCAAAAGTAGGATTCTTCTTTTCTATTAATGACTTTCTTTATTTGAAGTTCAACATGTTATCAAATGTCTCATAAAGCCTCCAAGGCTAAGAGAGTAGAATAAACATATTTTATGATCTCTTCACAATTGGTTTCGTTGGAAGGAGCAAACATATCTTAAAAGTGAAACAAGTTACAAAACTTAAAATTTCAAAATTTAAGACTTAAAATGATAGAGTTAGCCTAATTTAGTGCAACAAAGCAATAAAAATTAATTATAACTTTAATAAATTAACTTTTAAAAATTAATAATAAAACCAACAATTTATTAAAAACAACAATCTCTTACCTCATTGTGGACCACCAATCATTGTTGATGATTTTTTGTTCGACACTTTTTCCTTTGGTTGTGTTTGCCTCTACCCATCTAGCCCACCTCGAATTAATCACCATTAATTGTAGAGGCTCTTGCACCTCAAGCATCCTCTCCAACAAAATAAAGTTTGCTGACATACCTAGTATCCACAAGCTTTGTTTACCTCCTTGGGGAAAGTGTTTTGAATAATAGCAAGTGAAGTGTGGACAGAAAACTGGGTTTAGTACCACTATCAGCTTCTACCAATCTATATCTACCTCGGATGCATTGGATTGTTAATGCATGAACAATAAACATTAGGGTCCAAAAATGCTTGTGTACACCTTCCACCCACTGAATTCAGCTAACTTCCCCATGCAGCTTTGAACTCAGTTACAACTTAGACTAGGTATTAGGAGGCTCCAACCCATGTCTTTCCATAGCATCTTTAAAGTGTCTTTGAAATTGAAAGTTTGCATCCTTGTCTTCCTTGGATCAATATCTCTAAAAAAAATAAGAGCCACTGAACATGTGGCATCGATATTGATAAGCGCCCATGCTCTGATACTGATCTACCCCATGGTTTATGGAGCAACCATCCTTATCTAATTTTTGCTTAAATTAATACCACCTTAAAAATTCTCATTAAGGATGTAGTATAGGTTGTGCTCCTCAGAGGGGTAAATGAGGGACCAACAATTATTACATCTTTGAATATTTGTTTTGAAATAGAGAACATGCCATAATGGTATGGCATGGGTATAATTTTTTTTAGCAATGGAAGATTGGGCCACCTCTCTTATTTTTGTTTTGAACATCTTTGCAACACTAGTAGTTCTTTTCTTTACCTTAGTAGAAGTAGGACGCTCTCCTTTGACTTCCAACATCGATGATTTTAGGCAAAGTGGATACACTAGGTTGCATAGTTCTAGTAGAATTCCCTTCATTTTTGGCTCTCCCTCTTATATGAAAACTTTAGTTGCCTTTAGCTTCTAAGTGTGGGTTATTTTCTCACAACCTTTACTCCTAAGCCAGTCTTGATGTGTCTCTAAAAAGATCAGGAGTAAAACTCATTAGCTGCCAGTTCCCTTTATGGTCTTTCTTGGTATCAAATGACAGCCATATTCTCACTGCTCTCTGAATTTTTTTATTGTCTTTGTCTCATGTGTGTTGCAAATTGCAAAAGAGGTATTTTGATAAATTGGCCATTGGCATCCATCCATCATTTTATCTCATCACAATCATCCTATCTTTCATATGATGGTGTGCCTTGGCAACGTGTCTTTTGGATCACTATGTTATTGTGTCTTTTTAATTTTTGTGTTAGTCCATGTTGCATATAGTCCTAGTGCTCCATTCATCACACTACCATGGTCGCCCTAATCCTTCATATGATTGCATGCCTCAACAATGTGTCTCTTGGATCACTATACTATTTTGTAGCTTCTTTGTTTTTTTGTCAATCCATATGCACATGGCACATCGTCATTATGATCCATATATCATGGTGTGCATAATGCTAGTGATACAACAAATAATAGGTTGCTCTTTGCATATGAAGTTAGAACCTCCAATGGTAGCCTTACTTCTATGACCTCTAGTTCTTTGTTTAATCTCAAGTTCAATCTTTTCACTCTCACTTTCACTTCTGCTCATTCATTTTTGTTGAAAATTTAAAACACAGCTGCAAGTGCAAACATAGAACATAAAATAAACAAAAAACCCTCCCTAAGTGTGGAACTTTCCAAAAAACAAAAAAAAATGCAAAGAATCTGAACAAATAAATAATAGATGGTAAACTTACCTCAAATAATGTGGATTTGATGCTCTATTGCCTTCTTTCCACCGCTGTTCTCTTCTTCTCACTGCTGCTCTCTCTCTCTCTCTTCCTCTTCACAAATTGGAAAATGTCAAAATGAATTTGCTTTTTTGTTTTTAGTTGTTTTTTAGGCTATTTTAGGTTTAGGTTTAGGTTTAATTTAAAGGGGTGTGGGGGTCCTTGTGGGCCTGCAGGCTAGCTGTACCCTGAAGTACCCAGGCAGCCCCTAAAAAAAAGCAAGTACTGGGGATGTTTCCTTTTTTTATCCCGAAAAGGGGACAAAGTGGGGACATTTCCTACCTGTCCCAGTGTCCTTGGAACGTTTCCTATAGGGGATGCTGTCATTTTTGGCAGGGGAGCATAGTAAAAATCAGATGCGGCATACATAATATCCATATTCTGCAAATGTCCAATTAGGGATTTAAAAAGTTGTTTGTGAAAAGAGAACATGTTCATCTAGCTGTTAGTGCACATGATGAGTGTATTCTAATCCTTGTCTGTCATTTATAATCTCACAAAAAAATAAAACATGCACGTCCTCATCTTTCAAGAAAAGTTCAATGTATTGACCGTTACTTAGAACTTATTTTGCTGGGAAAGCAAATATTTATATGCCAATATTGGTTATAACTTATTTTTATTATGTTTTTTATAAATAATGCAAAACTTGCTCTTTTAAAGTGAATGGTGTTAAGATTGCTTTTACTGAAAATCTGATATGGATGCATTGGCTGTTTGGTTATATTATGACAGCTATCAGGATGGAGACAAATTAACAACTGAAGACGAAAAAGAAGTAACAGAGAAAGTTCTTTGTCACCATCCTGAAAAAGAAGTGAAAATTGGGAGTGGCATTGATTATGTAATGGTAAGCAGCATATCTTTGCTCTATGGTTATCATAGACCCAAGGAATATGGGAAACTCTAAACTCTAAAACTATACATTAAAAAGATAACTATCAGGATCAGCGTTTAGTTTATGTTTCCTATTTTAATAAGAATAATTTTCACAAGCTATAAGAACTAGAATGTTCTCTTTTACAAAAAAATGCTGTAAGTTTTGTAGAGGTTTTAAAATTCAAAATAATATAGATAGGTTTAGTGTTATATTTTTTGATATTCCATGATATTGATCTGGCATTATCATTGTTCTAGATTGTAGCGATATAGGTATGGTCCCACATGTCATAAACGGCACCCTGACTCATTACATATTGGATAAATCACCAAAGATGTTGCTACTACAAATTTGCTTTAAGTTGCAGTTTTCTTTGGACATAAGAATCGTTTTAACTGAACTATATCATATTGAAAGTTAAATTACTTGTGAAAATATAA
Source organism: Sequoia sempervirens (assembly GCA_007258455.2). Taxonomy (NCBI): domain Eukaryota; kingdom Viridiplantae; phylum Streptophyta; class Pinopsida; order Cupressales; family Cupressaceae; genus Sequoia; species Sequoia sempervirens. The sequence continues at coordinate 24,497 of VDFB02152861.1, read as the reverse complement.
CTGATTTTTGTTGAATAATGAATTTAATCTAATTCCATAGTTCACTATTTTCATAATTTCATTGATACTAAAGGTGCAATATTGAATTTTAGAGGTTTTAAATATACTTGCACATGTTTTCTTTAAGTTTATGACTGTAAATATAACTGATTTTTGTTGAACTTAATCTAATTCCATATTTCACTATTTTCTTGATACCTATCTTACCAGGTTCTCCTAATTGAGCTCCCATCCCTGCTTCGGGAGTGTCCTAGACACCCCGGGTTCCTTGTGGGTATGTGGATCACATACCCACAGGGAAACCAGGGTGTCTGGGGCACTCCCTCGGTGCTCCAAGGCATTCCCAGGTGCTCCTGCAGGTGGCATAAAATAATTAAAAAAACACTTAATAAAATGCAAAAAGTGCTTTTGAAGTTAAAATTGTGAAAATGGTGTGCACCATGAAGGTTTGTGTGGTTTGAAAGGCACTGCCCCTCGACCCTGTTAAGAGCCTTGCCCCTAGACCCCGCAAGGGGCACTGCCTCTCAACCTCATTGGGGGCGTTGCCCCCAAACCCGATGAGGGGCACTGCCCCAAGACCCCTATGAGAGGTGCTAACCCTCAACCCCATGAGGGCCTCCACTTCCAATCCCCACTAGTTATTGGGATCTATTGTCACATAAAAAGCTTGATTACAATGAGGGGGTCTAGGCATGGAGACCAAAACTGGCAACTTAGACAATTATCTTTATGACTATCATAATATCATTGATCAATGATGAAGTATCATACTATCAAAGATCAAATGTCATTGTTATCTTAAAATAAAATATCATCAAATTTGCAATTTTATATATTTTTTTAATGTTTTTGCATATATATATTATATACAGCCGTAACCAACTTACCATACCCAAGGAAAAAAAAATTGCTGTACTGGCATACCAGAATCCCGTACCTGTACCTGACCTTGTACCAGAACTGGCAACTTAAATTGATACCAAAGGTGCAATATTGAACTTTAGAAGTTTTAAATATACTTGCACATGTTTTCTTTAAGTTTATGACTGTATCCTTCCTATTCCATATCTAAAATTTTTCCATTTAACTGTGCTGTTTAGAATAGGTTACTGTCAAGAGGCAAAAGAATAAAAGTGCGTTGTCTTTTTATTACTTTTTAAGTACAAACTGATCTTCTCTTCCATGATTCTACACTCAACTCTGTTTGAAGCATTCTTCTGTTAAAAATCTAACCAATGCCAGATCTCTAACTAGTCAGCATTTTTGTATTCCATTCCAGGGAGAACATTATGGCCTCCTCACCTATATCCTTGCATTCTGAATTGAACAAATTCCTGCAATATGTACACAGCACAACAATTATATATACTTACCTTCACTATGCGATCCCACATCCCCTGCGCTCCACCCACCTACCCCCGAAAAAGAAGGAAAAAGAAAAAGAAATGGATGCTACTTAAAGATGGCTACCCTGTATTTTCAATTAGCATTGATTGAATGGAACGGAGACTAGACCTTGAAAAATAGAACTCTCATAGGTAATAGATTTATAGGGCTTTTCCTTGGCCACAGAACTCAAACTCTGGATTGGAACCAACTCATACACCACCGATGTGATTGAATTTTAATGAGGCCAGAAAACTATTTTCTGACCATCTTCTCATCTCAACCAGAGTGAGACAGGGTCTGTGAAGGAGGTCCTTGGTTTCTGAACAAATTTAGTTTATGTAACATTGCTCTCCTGTTTTCAATGTAGTAGATGTATTGGGTATTTTACCCGTCTAGGGTTGATTGCCACTCCCCTACAAATAGTGGCATGAATCCTCCCTCAAGAAAATCAGATTTGCTATAGGGGGATACATAAAAGCCTCTTTAAGTGACGCTCAACCAAATGGTCATGAATCGTGCACAAAAAAAAATCAATTTGGATGTGGAAAATCCTCAACAAAATTACAGTTTAACCCATTTTACAAGCCCAACTATGCCTAAGAGCCATTTTCTTCTCACCCTCAGCTTGAATTCACATTTGCAACACTTAGCTAAACTTCAACTCAAATTTAATCAAGCATAACTTCTGCCAACTCTTCAGAAAGAAACATTTGCTTTCATGCTTATGCAGTGATTGTTGATTTCCCCCATAGTTGTGGCCTTGTGGGAACTGTCCATGTCACATGTCTATTTGAAACTGAAGTTCATCTTCCATCCTGTGATTTTGCAGATTCCTTAGCTGTTTTGAAGGGCCTTGTATACCACTCAAATGCTATTGACAGGGCTTTGTATGCCATTCAAACACTACTGACAAGTCTGTAGAGTCTGAAACAACTGAGAAAAGATGTTGTCATCCTTAAGTTGTCAACCTGTGAATGGCTCCTTGACAAATCCACTCTACAATAAAGGCTTACTCCCTCTCGGTTTCCCTAAGCTTGTGAAGTAACACATGGCACCTTGGTGACACCATCTGCATTGTGCAGTTTTATGAGGATTTACACAACTTTACTAAGGCAAGTGTCTACTTGAGCCTGTGTAACCCATGCAACACCAATGCCACAACCAATGGCTTTTGTCGCAATGGTATAGAATCTAGATTACAAAGGCTTCCAAACACACATAACCAAAACTACACACAAAAGCACATAACAAAATTATTGCACTGTGTGGACTAACCAAAACAGATAAAACTGAAAAGGAAAGGAAACTCTTTTATGGTGATGCAAGATTTCTTTAACACATAGGGTGCTCCTATATCACTAGATCATTCTTGACTTGGATGCTAGTTAATGGGAGTGGCCTGTTGATTAAGAAAATATACCATCACGAGCAAGAGCTGCGATGAACATGGACATTTGGCTTGGGTCTATCCCAAATTGCAAATCCATTGTAGCACTTGTAAGTTCCATAGCAGCAAAAATCTTTTGGGGAAAAATCGGCAAACCAGAAGTATAAGATTTTTTTTTAAAATGGGGAAAAAATCAGATTTTAAAAAAAACGTAAAAAATTGTAGAACAAGAGATAAAAACTATATTTTTTGAAATTGAAAGGAATTTCCATAGCATAGAGATATAGAGAGCAAATAAAATAAAGATTTTAACCTAAGTTACCGATTCGTTTTTGGATTCGGGTACGTGTACGCGAATCCGGTACGGGATTCGGTCAAAAAAATTTTGGGGGTTGGGTACATTTTGGGTACGGCAATACAAAAAACATATAAAAATCAGAAATATATACATATTTGCAGCAGTAATTAAGTTCAGACTACACCACCATATTAATAGTCTAATAACATAGCAAAACTACATCACTACTTTCATAGTCAAATATTAAAATATTAGTGATACTCGAATGTCATGATATAAAATTATAAATTAAAGTTCAAACATAAAAATGTCAAGTGTTTACAATCAGACATTATTGATCATTGATCAATCTGAATCATATGGGTCATCAAAAAAAGTAGTATCATCAACATCATTAGATGCTACATTTTGTGTAGAACCAATAAATATATCGAGGTAATCACACAAGCACCGGCCACTCACCACTCATGCCTAATACCGCCTGCTCATACTCATCACGTACCGACATCATGCGCCTGGCGACTTGCATATCCAAGCCAAGTCATTCGCTCAATATCCCACTCTGTGTCTTCAGAAACTTTGTTTGTGTGTGTAAGGAGGTTTGAATGCACATACACCAAGTCCTCCGCCTTGAATGTAAACATTATGCTTTATTAAGGATGAAGGGAGTATGCTCCAATTCTCCTCGTATTAGATGAACTAGCAACCTATTACACCAAATTAAATAGTTGGTCATGTAACGAATCAAACAAAATTATAAATTAAATTAAAAATTATGTAAAATATAAAAAAACTTACTTGGGATAAAAAATTTATTGCAATAGGTTGGAGGTGCCTATATTTTTGCCCATGGAAGTACCACCAACTATGAGCATCCACCTTGTACTTGTCTCGAAGAGCATCAAGATTCTAATCAACACTACTGAAGCATGCAAAAGCCATGAACTCAGCCCTCACTCGATCACGATCATTGAAGAGTCTACGAAGTGCTTCCTTGTACCCTTGAGCCACTTCAGCATCCCTATATGGAGCAACTCTTGATGAAGCAGAAAGTATTTCAGGACTATAATATTTGGGACTCAATGCAAAAGCGAGAAGATGCAATGGAGTGGTCATTTTGTTCCATCTATCAACAATGATTTCCTGTAGCTCTTTGAAGAACTTTTCTTCAAGATCTTCCTCATTTGCATTGATGATGGGTTTCATCTTCTCAACCATTGAGTCGATACCATCATATACTTCGCCCAAACAAGGTCTATCCATGTCTGTGTAACGGATCATGCTCAATATGGGCTCAATGAAACTGACGAGATACTCAACACGATCCCACCAACTATCATCTAGGATCCTTTGCTTGACCCTATTTGCCCTTTCACTGCTAGATTGCCTTCATATGGCCCAATTAGGGCTGATTACCATGGCACAGAGTGCCTCACGAGCCTTTATAAGCCGCCCTCAACACAATTGTGTTGGAGGCAAACGTCTTGGCAATCCCATTTGAAAAATAAAAGAAAGTACCTAAAATTTAAAATATTGAGAATTAACTTACCTTCAACAATTCCAATTTTGAGAGTTGTCTAAATATTCCTTGTGTCATATGGTGGTTGGTGATAAACATTTGGATGTCTTCGCCCTCAGCATACACCTGTTTGATCCACTCAATTTTGGATCCAATTTTTTGTAGCATTAGATTGAGGGAGTGGACAACACAAGGTGTCCAAAAAATATGTGGATACTTCTCCTCAACCAATAACCCAGTAGCCCTATAATTTTTGGCATTGTCAGTTACAACTTGCACAACATCTTGATGGCCCACTTCTTCAATAGCTTGGCAAAGGATGTTAGCAATAAATGGACCATCTGTCACCTGTCCTTCACAATCCACTGCTCTCAAAAACATTGCCCCTTTAGGGGACAGGTCAATAACATTGATCAATGGGCGATTTTTTGCATCTTTCCATCCATCAAAAATGATGGTCACCCCTGTTTCGATCCACAAATCCCTTATGGGCTTCAAAGAGTCTGCTACATGTTTCACCTCGCAATGCACCTTCTCAAAACCTAGGCCCTTATACCCCTTTGGAGCCTCATTAATAGATTTCATCAGTTTTTGCCAATATGGTGAACGAACAACGTTGAATGCCAATCCATTGGCATAGACACCTCTTGCTATGTCTTGATCAACAATCTCTCTTGCCTCATTTTGAAATGAAGCTTCCAACAGTCTCTTAGATCTTTTATTTGAAGAGGGCACGGTTTGTTCTTGAGGGATGTTCATAAATGGATGGCTTTCTATAGAAGGTAGATAAGTAGGTGGTGTAGGTGGTTTCATGGATCGAGATCCTTTCTTCAAAGGATGACTTGTTTTAAGACTACCAACTTTTTGCTCATATTTTTCTTGCTCAGCAATATATTTCAACACTATGTCGTTTGGAAGGCCTTTGCCATCACCTTCTGGAGGTCCTAGACAAGGTTTGATGCCATTATCAAGGATCTTACACAAGTGGGCTTTCACTCGACTGTATGAGCTCGTATATCGAACTTTGCAATGACTACAAATCCAAACATATGCTCCATCACCTAGACATTGTTGAACCATTTCTATATATTTCCAAAGGGGAGAGGTTGCGTTTATTTTGAAACGAGATTGGTATGAGGAGTTAGAAGCGGATGCCATTGTAATACCTAAGGCACAACAAATTGAAATAATTTTGGTATTGAAATTTGAAACTAAAAAACTTAAAAGAATGAGAACAATCAACAAAACAATGAAAACAAAACAAAATAGTTCATTTGTTAAAAACATGTAAGAAAAAAATCAAAAAACTTCAAAGAAACCTACCTCTTTTGAACAAATCTTGCTCTATGATCTTCTTGGCAACGAACGGACACTTGCAAGTGCTTAGGAATAGCACAACAATCAACTTTGAACAACCAACAATAAACCTTCAAGTCTATTCAAGCTTGTGCAAGCAAGAGAGAAAGTTCAGCAATGGAGGCAATAAAACTTGTTTTTCATTCACAAATTGTTAAATGAGAGTGTTTTTTACCTATTTAATGTGTTTGGAGGCAAAGATTAGGGTTGGAATGAATATTTTATTATTTAAAAGTCAACTTTTAGTCAAAACAATAATTTAAAAATGCAGAAAAAGACACTTTTTTCGTGGCCTAGGCGTTTTGACATCTAGATTCGAGTCGGATTCCGCTAGGCATATCCTGGACGAATCCATAGAGGCATTTCGAATCCATGGCGTATCCGCAGTCGAATTCTCATACCCTATGCGAATTTGAATCGTACTGAATCTGAATTTCGAATCCAATACGAATCGTATTGTATCTGAATCGGTAACATAGAGTTTAACTAATGAATTGTAGAAAATAGATATTTGTAGTTTATATTCATATCACTGATTACATTGTATTGCACATCTTTCAAACTCAAAGCATTACTTCACATTGCATAATTAATAACTAAATGCTGATAGATGACAAAATTTCAATTAGAATGGAGTTTTTTACAAAGTTAACCTAAGCAGTTATGCAGTTACTACACATTGCATAACTAATAACTAGGAGCAGCTGCCAATTGCATTTGCTTGTCATGGCATTAAATGAGACCGCATTTCTTTGAGGTTTTTTTTCAAACAGCTCACTGCCTTGTCTATGCTACCACATTTTTCATACATGTCTACCAAAGCATTTTATCTAATCATTGATCACCTTTGCTGTATATGGCTAAAAGCCTTAAAACAGGGGTTTCAACAAGCTATGGATGTTTGGAAAAATTTATCAAAGTTATTAATAGGCTATGTTACCGGGATTCGCCTTCATATAGGCCCCGTTCGCTCGTTTTACCGAATTGGTCCGGGTCACCGAATTGGTCCGAAAATGGCCTGGTTCTACTGCTGTTCGACTGACTGTATCCAAGAGTTCAAATTTCTAACCCGCACTTCATACCAAAAAGGCATTTTTAACTCATTTTTGGTTTTTTAATATTTTTTTAATTTTTTTACTTTAAATAGTTTTTATTCTTCTAACCCTAATACTTGCCTCTAAAACATGAAATAGGTAAAGTAATACTCATTTTACCAATTTGTGAATGAGAAAAAAGGATTTTTGCCTCCATTGCTGAACTTTCTCTTTTGCTTGCACAAGCTGGAATAGACTTGAAGGCTGATCGTAGATTGTTCAAAGTTGATTGTTGTGCTATTCCTAAGCACTTGCAAGTGTCTATTCGTTGCTAAGAAGATTGTAGAGCAAGATTTCTTCAAAAGAGGTAGGTTCTTTGAAGTTTTTGATTATTTTTTTTACATTTTTTTTCAAGCAGCTAAGTGAACTTCCCCAACTTTTGTTTTTACCGTCCCTTCTCATCGTTGATCAGCATTGTAATCTTCCATCGCCTATTCCTAACCCGTGACTGGAATGAGGGAATTAGGGTTTCTTTGTGGGTTTGGAGTTTTGTGGCATTTTGCTGCCATTTTACTATTTATAGTAAAATGCTATTGTGGCGTCATAGCTTGTCTATTCTTGTCCTTTGGCAGCTGGAGCAGCTATTGTTATATGGTCTCTTTAGATAGTTTTAATTGCGTGAAGAACATGAATCGGTTGCATTATGTTTTAATTCACTGCTGACTTCCGGCTCCATGAGATAACTAAGTTGTTTTTAAAGTGGGCTATTAGCATAAGTACTTCAGTTAAAAGAGTTTATTAATTTATAAGAACTTTATGTCTCCTTGAGTGTGCGTGACTTTCTACTTTTATATTATTTTGAATAAAGTGAATTTTGAGGCTTTTAGGACGCCACTTGAGGAAGCTGACCTGGTCTTTTGGGAATTGGAAAGGTCTCTAGTCTTTTTGAGTCATTGCAATTGAAGAGTTATGTTGAGCTCTTATTTATTGAAGGTTTTGCTCCAAGATTTCATCCATGAAAAATTATGCTAAAGTTATGCTGTCGAAATGACAATTGACATATTGCTTCGAGGAAGTCTACCTCCTAGCCTTTCATCCAATTTCGTGTTTGCAATATAACACCTAGTTGGCTACATTGCTGCTTCTCAACATCATACTAGCAGATTGAGCATCAAAGATTGAAGATTTTGGAGTTTTTTCACAGTTCTGGTTTCTTGGTTTTTACACAGCTGAAGCTGATTTTTGCTCATATCAATCTGAGTGATTTTATTTTCATTCTGGGTATTTTGGCAATCAATTTGTTGACTCAAGGCGCCATCTTTCACCAAGAATTGGAATTTAATTCCAAGTATTCATTTTTATCTGTAAAGTCGAATTTTCAAGGAGGTCAGACTTTTCACTTTTCTTTTTTTTTTGCATTTGGAATTGTGCTTTCGCAAAAAATAAAGAACCTGATTTGTTTGTTGTTTCTTTCCTCCTCGTTTATCGCTTCTTACCTTCCGAGAGACTCCTTTTTTAACCTGATTTCACCAATCTGGAGGTGAAATGAGAGTGGAAGTTATGAGTATTTTATCGCTTTTCCGGGGCTTGTTATAACTTCCGAATCCTCGGATTTTAATCGATTTATCATTTCCAAAGCTTAATCATTTTTCAGTCATTGGAAAGCAAAGAACATTGTTAGACTTCATTCTTATCTCCTTATCTCATTTCTCTATCATTGTAATTCATGTATTTGTAGTCATTTTGAATTGTAAGGTTCTGATTAGTAGTACTAATCTAACCCATTATTATTGCTGCAACTATTTGATTAAATACTCATTAAAAGTCCCCTGGATGGTTTACCGCCAGTGTGGTTAAATTGATTGTAACTCTTGTACCCACTCAAAGTGGTGAATCCCCACAGTTCCGTGGATGCCCGCCGCAGCGGATGAATTGTTTCTAGTGTAATCTTTTCCCCCCATTGTTTAGTGGTAGCGTGGAATTGCTTTTTCATGGCTGGTTATCCGCCTATCTGTTTATAATTTCAACTTTCTTCACTCCGTCATATGTTAGCAAATTCTCGCTCTAGGATCTCTCCTTGAGTACACTTTACCTGAGTAGTTATTCATTCAAGTTCGCTTTCAGTTTACGCTAACGCTAATCCAAATAACTAGTGTTATTTGTGTTATATGATAATCCGTTAAAAATCGTTGTATATTTCGCCTTTGCTTTTCTTTAATTATTGTTTTGTTTTACTTTTCATTCTTCTAAATGTCTATAACACATCAACATGTTCAAATTTTTCATTTTTTTGAAATTAATTAAGTGATTTTAGTTTCAAATTCAATGAATCAATACCAAAATTTCAATATGTTGTGCCATAGGTATTCACTATTTCGTATTACAATGGCAACCGGTACCTCCTCAGGCTCAATCCATTCTCGTTTCAAAATAAACCCAGCCTCTCCCCTTTGGAAATATGTAGAAATGGTTCAGCAACTTCCAGGTGGTGGAGGATATGTTTGGATTTGTAGTCATTGCAATGTTCAATATTCAAGCTCATACAGTCGAGTAAAAGGGAACTTGTGCGGGATCCCTGAAACAGGCATCAAAAATTGTCTAGGTGAAAACAACGATGGCATTCCAGAAGATATAGTGTTGAAATATATTGCTGAGCAAGAAAAGGCAGACCAAAAAACAACCAGTGGTAAAACAAGCCATCCTTTGAAGAAAGGATCTCGATCCATGAAACCCCCTACACCACCTTCTTATTTTCCACCTACAGAAAGCCATCCATTTATGGACATCCCTCGAGAGCAAACCATGCCCTCTTCAAATAAAAGATCTAAGGGACCGTTGGAAGCTTCATTTCCAAATGAGGCAAGAGAGATTGTTGATCAAGACATAGCAAGATGTGTCTATGCCAATGGATTGGCATTCAATGTTGTTCGTTCACCATATTAGCAAAAAATGGTGAAATCTATTAATGAGGCTCCAAAGGGGTATAAGGGCCCAGGTTTTGAGAAGGTGTGTTGCACCTTATTGGAGAAAGAGGTGAAACATGTAGCAGACTCTTTGAAGCCCATAAGGGATTCGTGGATCGAAACAAGGGTGACCATAGTTTCTGATGGATGGAAAGATGCAAGAAATCGCCCATTGATCAATGTTATTGCTGTGTCCCCTAAAGGGGCAATGTTTTTGAGAGCAGTGGATTGTGAAGGACAGGTGAAAGATGGTCCATTTATTGCTGACATCCTTTGCCAAGCTATTGAAGAAGTGGGCCATCAAAATGTTGTGCAAGTTGTAACCGACAATGCCAAAAATTGTAGGGCTGCTGGGTTATTGGTTGAGGAGAAGTATCCACACATTTTTTGGACACCTTGTGCTGTCCACTCCCTCAATCTAATGCTACCAAAAATTGGATCCAAAATTGAATGGATCAAACAAGTGTATGCCGAGGGCGAAGACATCCAAATGTTTGTCACCAACCACCATATGACGCAAGGAATATTTAGACAATTCTCTAAATTGGAGTTGTTGAAGGTAAGTTAATTCTCAATATTTTTAAATTTTTGAATTTTCTTTTGATTTTAATTTTTAAATTTTGATTTTGTATATTTAAATTATATTTTAATTTTAATTTTGATTTTCAAACAGGTTGCCGAGACCCGTTTTGCCTCCAACACAATTGTGTTGAGACGACTTATAAAGGTTCGTGAGGCACTATGTGCCATGGTAATCAGCCCGAATTGGGTTGTATGGAGGCAATCTAGCAATGAAAGGGCAAATAGGATCAAGCAAAGGATCCTAGATGATGGTTGGTGGGATCGTGTTGAGTATCTCGTCAGTTTCACCGAGCCCATACTGAGCATGATCCGTTACACTGACTTGGATAGACCTTGTTTGGGCAAAGTATATGATGGTATCGACTCAATGATTGAGAAGATGAGATCCATCATCAATGCAAAAGAGGAAGATCCTGAAGAAAAATTCTTCAAAGAGCTACAGGAAATCATGTTTGATAGATGGAACAAAATGACCACTCCCTTGCATCTTCTCGCTTTTGCATTGAGTCCCAAATATTATAGCCCTGAGATACTTTCTACTTCATCAAGAGTTGCTCCATATAGGGATGGTGAAGTGGCCCAAGGGTACAAGGCAGCAATTCGTAGAATCTTCAGTGATCGTGACCAATGTGATCGAGTGAGGGCTGAGTTTATGGCTTTTGCATGCTCTGGGAGTGTTGATTAGAATATGGATGCTCTTTGAGACAAGTGTAGGGTGGCTGCTCATAGTTGGTGGTACTTCCATGGGCAAGAATACATGCACCTCCAACCTATTGCAATAAAAGTTTTATCCCAAGTAAGTTTTATAATTTATATTTGTAATTTTAATTTTAAATTTTAATTAATAATTTTGTTTAGTTAATTTTTGTAACTCTTTAACTATTTATTAATTTAATTTGGTCTTAATAGGTTGCTAGTTCATCCTCTTCTGAGAGGAATTGGAGCACATACTCCTTCATCCACTCAATAAAACGCAATAGGCTACATTCAAAAAAGGCTGAGGACTTGGTGCATGTGCATTCAAACTTGCGCCTCCTTACACACAAACATAGTTCCTACAAAGAAGGAGACACAAGGAGGTGGGATATTGAGCCAGAGCAGCTTGACTTGGATGCTTCCACAAGTCACTTAGCTGCACTTGATATTGATGATGACTATCAGCCTGAAGCAACTACTGAGCATGAGAGTGGTAGTGTCTGTGCTAGTGTCGGTGCTAGTGGCAGTGCTAGTGGCAGTGCTTGTGTGAGTGCCACTAATGCTCTTTGTGGTTCTACACAAAATGTAGCATCTAATGTTGCTAATGATGCTGCTTTTTTTGATGACCTGTATGATTCAGATTGACATTGTAAACACTTAGCATTTTTATGTTTCAAGTTTGAACTTTAATTTATAATTCTATATCATGACATTTGACTTTTGAGTATAAAGTGGTGGTGTATTTTTACTATGTTATTTGACTATTACTATGGTGGTGTATTCTGAACTTAAATACTGCTGCAAATATGTATATATTTCTGATTTTTATATGTTTTTGTATTACCGGAATCCCAAACTAAACCTGCTAACTCAAAAAATTCTCGGAATCATGGAAACCGGGTTCTCGAACCCGAACCCGAACCCAAAACCGAACCGGTAACTTAGCATAATAGTAAGCAACAGCATAGACAAGGCAGTGAACTGTTTGAAAAAATGCCTCAAAGAAATGTGGTCTCATGGTGATGGAGTGCCATGGCAAGCCATAGACAAGGCAGTGAACTGTTTGAAAAAATGCCTTAAAGAAATGTGGTCTCATGGTGATGGAATGCCATGAAGATCCATAATAGTCTCATGGTGATGGAATGCCATGGCAATCCATAATAGTAAGCATTCCATAATATGGATTGTCATGGCATTCCATCACCATGAGACCACATTTCTTTGAGGCATTTTTTCAAACTGTTCACTGCATTATGGAGTGTCATGGCATTCCATCACCATGAGACCACATTTCTTTGAGGCATTTTTTCAAGCATTCACTGCCTTGTCTATGCTACCACATTTTTCATACATGTCTACCAAAGCATTTTATCAAACAATTCACTGCCTTGCTGCTATGGCTAAAAGCCTAAAATAGTTGCTTTTGAAGAAGCTATGGATGCTTGGAAAAAATCTATCAAAGCATAATAAGCAATAGCATATGCCATAGACATGGCAGGGAACTGTTTCAAAAAATGCCTCAAAGAAATGTGGTCTCGAGGTGATGAATGCCATGACAATCTGTAGCAATTTGTTTGTCATGGCATTCCATCACCATGAGACCATATTTTTTTGAGGCATTTTTTCAAACAGTTCACTGCCTTGTCTATACTACCACATTTTTCATACATGTCTACCAAAGCATTTTATCAAACAGTTCACTACCTTGCTGCTATGGCTAAAAGCCTAAAACAGGTGCATTCGAACAAGCTATGGATGCTTGGAAAAAATCTATCAAAGCATAATAGTAAGCAACAAGCTATCATATCATGGTTTTTTTTCGCACGAAAATCAGCACAACTTTATTCATGTTTTTTTGCAGGTTTTAAACACATTTTTTTAGCGATTTTGCAGTTTGAAATGGGAAAAAAATGTTGACCAAAAGGTCAACGATATTTTCAAAAAATCGGGGAAAAAATCATCCAAACTTGAAGATTTTTTAAAAATCATGAGTAATCGGGATTTTTTGCAATCCATTTTAAGAATGGTTTAAAACCATCTCAGAAAGTAGTACAGTGGACTCCAGCTAAATATTTGATGAAAATTTTGAAAGATTCATATGGAGCTTACAGTTAAAACTCTTTTTAAATGAATTCCTACTTAATTTTCAGATTCTCAATCTGTGTACAATCCATAAGCTAAAGTGAGTATTCCACATGCATAGTTATCCACTTAAGCATTTATATTTTAGTTTTACTTTTAGGCATACATGACTGAAATTTTTAGGCATCCACTGTACAGGAAATAAAGCATTGAGAAAGCAAACACCACAAAGGAAGACACATATACCCTGGAGAAACCCACTTTGGGTAAAAGCTCAAACTAAAAGATGAGTGAACACTCACCTATGTACTTCAAACTGGCAATACAAAAGGTAGCAATCCTTAGGCCTGCAAAACATAGCTTCTGCACGATTGAAATCAATTCCAACAACCTCATAAATTCTCCCAATTCACCTCCCCTGCCTCTGCTCTTTAAGTAGTCTCCAAAGAGAAACTAAAATATAAATTTCTAACTGTAGCCCTCAAGAATCCATGTAAGCCACTAAGAACAATTCATGTACTTCCCATAGGAAATATAAGTATCTTTACAGTACACTATGGAGCCGAAGAGATTGACAAAACTTGGCAAGAAGAGGAAAACATTGAGAACTGGAAAGTCATTGGACACACACAAACTGTCATGATGAACTCACCACTTCTGCTAGAGATGCAATTTTGTTTTGTTGTGGTGGAGATGAATTCACCATGGCATTTACACTTTTGCCACTTGCTGCAATAGGCAATTTGGCCAAAGTGGGCAAAATACTTAGTTTCTGATCCTCTCTCACCAAAACCTGCATTTTGATGTCCCATACAATTTGATACTTTTTCCAGCATTCAAGACACTATTCTTTTTCCAAAAACATGCCATGAAATATAAAAACCAAATCCTTTATGGATCACATTTCTTCAATATTGAGGTTAATGCACAAAAGCTGTAGAGACTAAAGGGATGAGGGTGGAAGAACCCCACAACTGATGACATTATGCCACCTCACTTTACACCCCAAAATAAACATGACCCAAAATTTGGAACACCATTTTGTCCGGATGATGAAAAAAACATTGCTTGAACAAGGAGAAACTTCAACATTCCTTTTCTCCAAAGGAATGACTTCTATACTGGCACTTTTCTTCCCATTAAGATTTAGGACCCATTTAGCCTGCTCTTTGCCACAGTAAGCATACAATGTGAAAGCTCTTTTCATTTTTTATGGCATGGTACTTGTTTTCCCTGCTATAAAAAAACTACTTTTGGATCACACTTAGTGACATTTAAAAAGAAGGTAGGGGAAGGGAGGTGACACAAGGACTGAAAAACGAAGCAAAGGAGTAAAAAAGAGGAAGAAAGATAGGGGGAGATAGGGGTAGGGAGGTGACATGAGGACTGAAAAACAAAGTAAAGGGGAAAAAAGAGGAAGAAAGAAGAAACTATAAAAGGAAAGAAGTACTACGTTAAAGGCACTCTCCGTACCTAATATCTAAAATGAATGAATTAATATACTGACCAGTAATATGTAATATGTAGGTATCTAATATTGAAAATGATACATAATATCAATAGAAGATATTGAAAAATAATGATATGCATATGTATTATGGAATATATGTAAAAATATAAAATTGTTATATAGTTCAACCGTAATATTAGCTATCATATAATGATATTTCAACAATATTGTATATTGATAACAGATATGTAATATTGATCAATATTAATGTATATATTGTTACATAATATTTATGTATCAAAGAAATGTAATGTATTAAATCTATATCAGTATATATATAGATATGCATAAATGTAAACATGATATCATGTAAATATTGTTGTATATTGGAATATATGTAAAAAGATAAATATATATAGTTGAATAATATATGTATATAATAAAGATATATGGTAGATGTCAACTGAAAATATATAAAACACTATTTTGTTAGACAATCATACCGGTCAAAAATAGGTAGAAGTGACACCAGAAGTAAATTAGGTGCTAAGAACCACCAAAGAGAAAAACCATGTAACTAGTTGGTTATATTTATGTAAAGATTTCGGGATAAAACTGTTTATAATATTTTAGATCACACCAGTTTCAATATTCAAGATAATTTAAAATTCTGCTATTATAAACTTCAAATGTTGGAAGATTAAAATTTTTGTGATTATATGCACACTTAAAAATCTAGTACAACAAAATAAATTGTTATTTAGGGGTTTAATTTGTTTCCAGGGGAAACTTGCTTCTACTAATCTTCCGAGTTGTGGTAGGACAGTCCGTATCAACAAGCAAAATCTAGATATGCTAAATTTGCAGTTTATGAAAGAATAAAATTGAGAAAAAATTTAAATGATTATAAGGTCTCTCGCACACACCCTTCCACTGTTGATACAATTTTTTTCTCCTAAAAGGGTTTCATCTTTATTAATATGTTTTTAACCCTATTATAAGTAAATGATAAATATATTTTAAGGTTTCAAATCTTGTTAATTTGATTTAGAGATGGTAAAAGTTAAGATCTAACGGTTTTAAATCCTTATATTTTTATGTCAAACCAAGCTAAAGATATGTACAGATCCTATCAATTCCGAAGTCTCTTCTGTAAATATGTAAATGCTAATAAAGAATGCAATAGACATGCTCCCTTTATGCTTTAGTTCTGGTTTACGGAAATCACAAGCAATTCTTAACTGTAATTGGGCTTGCTTCTCAGGTTGATAGACATACCGACTTCACAATGAGCAGATGTTTATTCATTGTACGGAAAGATGGGTCAAAATCAGATTTCTCGTACAAGAAATGCTTGAAAAACCTTGTTCAGGAAAGGTTTCCCGACTCTGCAGAAGATTTTGCTAAAAAGCACTTTTGATGATAGAAAAAGATGCAATGCTAATGACAAATCTTTTTTCTTTGTGGAAGAAAGAGAGAGTGGTGTCTTTTTTGATGTTATAGAAATTGGTGGTCAGTTCCAGTATCAGAGGGATTCTCCACATTAATTACTGTTAAAAAGGATGGAATGCCTTCTTTCAATGTTCCATCCTAATAAACTGGAAGCTCCCTATAAATTTGATATTCTGTTTGTGTGATAATTTTCGCCCAGTGAATGATGTTTTCATTTTCACGTGCACTCAATATTACATTGTCCATGAATTGCATACGCTTGCTCCGATAATATCCTCTTCCTAATTGTTGTCGATGCGAAGTCATAATTAGCAAAGCATGTATTGACTGATTGCTAATAACTCGTGTTATAAATGTGGCTTCCCTTGTATACTGTCTTGAAGGGCTCGAGGACAATCATTACGGTAAGAAGGCTGCTTCAATATGTTTTCCTAGATTTGGCAGTAAATGAAATTCTGTAAATGAGATACAGCAAAAAGATAGTTCTAAAGCAATGGTTGTTATTGTGTGCTATACGTTAATGATTAGAAGACGCTTTCTTTTCTGGTGTGTAAGCCTATATGTCCATCTAAATGTGCGAAGGAGGCTTAAACATTGTAGTAAGGTAGATGAAAACATATTAACTGACCACAAATCAAGTAATGAGTTCATGGGAAGAGATGTCTGAAAACTAGCATTTGTTTCAATTCTCTCATAATGAAACCAGTAGTCCTTTGGCACCTAGCTTTAACGTTCATATTCAAATGTAGAGACTGATTCGAAGGCATTTTAAAAAGCACTGGGTTAAGAGAAAGGGGAGTGTGAAAGACATGCTTGTGCTCCTCCAAGCAGTGTTGTTGGGTCGGATTTGTAAAAATGCCAATATATCGTATTTTCGTTATTAGCTTCATGTGAAATATTTTCAAGGGGAAAAGCTGATCCATTTTCAGTGGTTTTAAAAGGCAGTTTTTTTTAACACTTATTAAAGAAAATTTTAGACTGAAAGCATAACATCCTCCATTGTTGAAGGGATATTAAAATGCAGACCATCGATTACAGAAGGATTGAATTGAGTATATTCACTAAGTGGCGATTGTTCGGATATGTGAAGTCGAACAGTCATACATACCATCGATATTCAGTCAATAAAACTTTTCACCTCCCCTGTTTTGAACTCGTTTGCCCTCATGAGTTTTGTATCAATTTGGGGATTGAGACATTTGTATTATTGATGAAAAACTTATCTGTAAATGCTGCAATTAATAAGAGATGAATTCTTTGCTTTTCCCGTGGATGTAACAATCATTGGTGAATCATATAATTTTGTGTATTCGTGTACAATTCTCTGTAGCGATACTTTATGTTCTTATCTGCCCTGAATTCTTAACAGCAGGCACCTAATATAATTCTTTTTGCTTTTGCAGTGAAATATTAATGGGTAATAAAAAATACAAAATATGGGAAGTTTGATAGGGTTACATCATTTTCAAAATATTCATCTTTGTTGTAGTCTTTAAAGCAAAAATATTTCTCGGCATACCAAAATTTAGAGATATTTTCGATTTCTCCGCAGAAAAAAGTGAACATACCAGGAACAAAAACGACAGAACTATATAAATAAATAAAAAAAGACAAATCTGACGTTTCTACAGCTATTTTATTCGCATAGAGAGAGTTTGAAAGTAAATGATGAATTTTGAATGGTTTTTGCTTATTGGTTTTGAGATGGCTCATTACACCAAAATGATAATGAACCCTTCATGCAATAACACACAACTGAGGTAAATATGATGTATTAACCCTACCATTCTCCTTAACTATCAAGTCCAAGATGCCTTACAATTGGCAAGTCTCTCTAAACTCTTACAATTTTATTCTAATCACTATGTCCAGCCTTTTCTGTTTTTTGTTCCCTCGTGAGGTTAAAATCTAGTCTTGAGGGTCGCTCATGCTTGTAGGCATGTAGAGGATGCCTTAATTAGCCTCTAAGTTAAGTTTGGGGTCTCTACTACCCCAGAGTGCAATTCTAATTTGTACTCTATCTGATATCATCTCTATCTTATAGAGCTATTTGACTTGGCAAAATGGGCAATTCTTGGGTCACCTAAGTGATTTTCACTAGTAACTAGCACAACTTGACATTGGTGATTTGATTGGTAATAGGGGTAATCCTTAGATAGTGAGCACTTTCTTAATTGTCTTTCGAAAAAAAAATAAAAAATCCAAGACGTTGCTCCGTAGTGTTTTCCCTATCCACCTACTATTTTGGTTTGGAGATGAATGAGGTGCTCTCGAAGTTTTCATTTCTTTGTGTTAAAATTTGTGCACATGTAGATGACAATTTAATTAGAGTTGAATCTTGTATCTTTTAATTGAACTACCTTTTGAGTAGGTAATCCTTGTGTTTAGATGCCATTTCCATGTTCTTGTATGTCCTCTTAGTACAAGGCATTGTGCCACTTTTATTTCAATCTTTATGATTGCGAGAGAACGAGAGTGTGGTTAGGTTCTCAAACATAATTGTGAGAGACAACTCTTATCGTTTTGTATGGTCATCACGGTGATATTGTCACGTAAGGTGATGGATTTTATTTTGCCATCATGCTTGGTGCATTGGTGTTGTGTGCTTTGGGTGTCTTTGCATTGTTTTATGGCATATTGAGTGCGTAAGCATGTAATGTGGGATGTTGATTTTACATTGGTATCACAAAAATATCTGTCCATTTTATAGTCCATTAATGTTTTGGGTGAAAGCATGAGACATTACAATAGTACTTCTAAGAAGCTCATCTGATAACCTTTTAAGTCGCACTTAATTCTTTTTCTACAAGTTTTTTCACTACTTAATGTGATAGTATATGCACTAAACTTAAAAACATGGTCAAAACTATATTTTCAATCAATCCTATCACCAATGTAGTCAACATCGCAATAACCTTATCAATTGATATTTTTGATGTACAAATATTAAATACCATAATTAAAAGTTTCTTTGATATATTTTAGTATTGTTTTAATCATTGATGGATTTTTGCATGGATCTAATTGTAGTACTTATTGCATATTGTAGACACCTAAATTTAACTAACTCGTTTCTTTTAAAACATCATCAATTTTCGCCATCTTTATTAATCAATTTGTCTTCTACATTTAATTAAATAATTTCATTATTTAATTAAATTAATATTATATTTCTTTTATCTTAGATAATTAAATAATTATTTCAATTTTGAGTTTTCCCTCTTTTTCACTTTAATTAAATAATTTTGAATTATTTTATTAAATTATCTATTTCACCATTTTTTTAATTATTTGATTAATTTATCTCAACATTAATCTTTTCTTAAATCTCAATTTTTTTTCATATGAATAAATAATTAATTTAATTAATTATTAGTTACTTAGCATTCCCACCTCAACAATCAATTCTAACTCAATTCAAGTTTACTCTTAAATTAATCTAGTCTTTTATCTATTATATTCTATTTCACTAATAGTCATTTGCACTTATTTCTTCAATCAATCCTTTGAACTGTTCCAAACTGTTCCATATTGTCAGTTAGCTCAAATCATGGAATTAGTTAACTCTTCAATTCCTCTCAAGCATTCTCATCCATTGATATTTTTTTTTGTCTCACATTTGGTTTCAACCATTGATTGGTATCACTTGAAATTTATAAATGCGGTTATCATTCATCTATTATAGCTCACTCATTACAAGAAATCTATACACATTGTCTTAAAAATGCTTTGTGCTAAAATCTAAGAGCAAGCACACCATTTTTCAAGGTGAAATTGAAGAACAACAGAGCTTAGCAAGGTCATCACGTGGGTTTGCATTGGTTTATTTGTTTGATTTTCCTTATGGTTCATTGGTGATTTTGAAAATTTGATTTCGTTTGGTCATTACTATTTTTATTTATCAGTTCGTTTTCATGATACACATTCTAGCACGTCTAATGGGATCCATGCCTTGTTTGTTTTAACAAAGTTTTGAGTTTTTGTGTTTTCAAAAAGTTACGAGTTCAAACGATAAAGCGATCAAGCCTTTAATGCATTTGACTAGTCATTTGACACATTTAATCAATCCTTTGACACACTTGATTATGTTATTTGCATTGAAATTCAAGACTTTGGTGAATCTACTCAGCTATTTGATGCATCTGATTCGATAAATGGCACATTTGATCTTGTACACGGTAGATAAATGTCATGATTCAGTGCATTTGATCAACCTTTTGGTGCATTTGATTGACCATTCAAGGTAATTGATTCACCATTTAGTGCATTTGATATTTATAGACATTCAATTTGTGTTTTCTTTGTTTGCAAGATCAATTTACGAAAATTATGCATTTGATGCGAGAATTGCACAATTGAAGCTAGAAATTGCAAGTGATGCTAGAAATTGGGAAATTGATTATGATGCAAAATTGCACATTTGGAGTCAAAATTGTGCATTGGACGTTGAAATGATGCAATTGATTGGGGAAATGGCACAATTGATTAGGTAAACGACACAATTTATCATGTATATAATTTAGGATATTTGTGTTTTTCAGCTTAATCTCTCTGATTTCATGCATTTGATACTACCTTTTAAATGATTGATTAATCCTATTACATATTTGATCTAGTCTGTTGCACAATTGATCTGTGTTTTTTTGTGATTTTTTCTTGGTTACTAATGTGATATATGTAGTTGTGGCCAACATTGGGAAATAAACAATATAAAACTGAAACTACTGACAAGTATATTTCAAAGCTTGTTATCTTTATTTCTATTAGCTTAGCTCACACTTCGATTTTATAAGGGAAAGAATTTGTTTGTTGTGTTTGGTGGAGTTACTAATGTGTATGGTCTCTCCCCTTGTGCCTAGTGCAACCCTAGGGACCAAAAACATTTTTGACTCCACATCTTTGTCATTTTTTTCATCCAAGGACTGTTATTTGTGTATGCTCTCTCCTTTTGCCTAGTGTGAACTTGGGGATGAGAAACAATAATATCTTCCTTTTTTAATTTGGTGTAATTAAATATTAATTACTTTTTATTAAGTTTACTTAGGTCTTAATTAGTTTTTACTTTTAGGATTTCACATCTTGCTTGATAAAAGCAAGTTATCTGATGCAATTCATTATTCTCAATAATATTATTTGCACATCTTTATGCAAATCGCTCTTGCATGTTTGATTTTTCTCTTTGTATAAGGCTAATTTAGGTTTTGCAGGCAATCTTGGTTTTATGGAGTTTATTGGAAACTCTAACATGGTATCAGAGCTCTAATCTGCCTGCCCCTTCTCAAATCTAAAAGAAATTGGATCAAAGAGTTTTTTTGGGGATCCTCGAGGGATCTGACCTTGAGAAAAACTTTGATGGTTTTGGAGCAAAACCAACCTATCCATTGAATCCAGTGCATCAGAGAATCATCAAAGAATGTTAGATGTGGCTTTTGTTTCATCATATTTTGTTAGATTTGCAAGTGTTTGAAGGGTTTCAGTTGCCAGATCTATGAGGTAGCTGATTTTTTGGGGCAGTTTGGTCAAAAATCAACCTCACCATTACGTCTGAGAGGCCTGAGAACCCAAAAGTTGATTACCAATTTGTTGATTTTGGTGAATTTGAAGAAAGGCAAGTTTTTTTAACAGCTAGTCGTCAACACACAAGAATTTGTATGATCATATGACCTTGCATGTGTCGCCAGGCCGCCATCGTCATCGCTACACATGTTTCAAAATCAGGTTTAAAAAATAAAAATTTCCTGCACATCAAAAAAATTATTAGCTTTTGAAATATCATAAAAATTAAAAAAGCTAATTAGAAAAAAGAAAGAAAAAAAGTTGTAGTGCAAGGTACACTATACCCTCTCGCCGCCTTGCATTCATTCGTGGGCCCCACCTCATAGGACTGGTGGCCAAAGATCTAAACAAATGGCCACAAAATGCCGCCCACGATGAAAATTCCAAGAATCACTAAAAAATCCAAATGGTGAACTTCATCCAACGCAGGAAATTCGGCAAACATCTCATCAAATATTTCAAACTAAGCATCAACATATTCTATATAAATATTCTAGTCACTAAGTTGCTGAATTCTAACATGTTTTTTCTGGTCGGTGAAGGAATATTCCATACATATGTGTTGATGTCAATTGTACAATTGGACCCTCAAGCCCCCTCCAAGCCCTAGTTTGAATGCAAATGATCTGGGAGAAATTCGATCAAAGATTTTTTCTATGGATCCTCAAAGGATCTGACCTTGAGAAAAACTTTGATGGTTGTAGAGCAAAACAAACCTCTTTATTAAATCCAAGGCATCAGAGAAAGTCAGATGTGGCTTTCATTTCATCAAATTTCATCATATTTTATCATATTTGCAAAGGTTTGAAGGGTTTCAGTTGTCAAATCTGCAAGGTAGCTGATTTTTCGGAGTAGTTTGGACGAAAATTGACCTCACCATTACGTCCAAGAGGCTCAAGAACCCAAAAATCGATTACCAATTTGTTGATTTTAGTGAAGTTGAAAAAAAGGAAAAAAAAATTAACAGCCAGAGGTCAACACACAAGAATCCATACAATTGTACCACCTTGCACGTGCCCCCAGGCCGCCATCGTCATCGCTACACATGTTTCAAAATCAAGCTTGTAAAAAAAATTATTTCCTACACACCAAAAAAAATTATTAGCTTTTGAAATATCATAAAAATTGAAAAAGCTAATAAAAAAAGGAAAAAAAGAAAAAAAGTTGTAGCGCAAGGTACACTATACCCTCTCATCACCTTGCATCCATTCGTGGGCCCCACCTCATAGGACTGGTGACCAAAAGTCAAAATCAACGGCCACAATTTCCGCCCACGGCAAAAAATCCAAGAATCACTAAAATGTCTGAATGGTGAACTTTATCCAACGTAGAAAATTCAGCGAACATCTCATCAAATATTCTAAACTAAGCATCAACATATTTTGTATAAATATTCCAGCCATTAAGAATTCTGGCAACCGAATTTTTTTCTCGACCGACAAGTTTTTCCAATCGGCGAAGGAATATTCCCTACATATGCACTGATGTCAGTTGTACAATCAGACCCGCAAGCCCCCTCCAAGCCCTAGTTTGAATGCAAATGAGTTTTTTTTATTCTTTTGGACATAACTTGGGCATACCATGTCGAATTTGGGAAAATTAGATATCGTCGGAAAGTTGGTTCCGAAAAATTTTCAATGGTATGAGTTTCATCATTAGATTTTGATGTTGGTTCCTATTATTCTCAATCAAAGTTAAATCAATATTTTGCGCTTCTAAGCTCACAACTTTTTGTCTGCATCTTTGATTTTCGCAATTCCAGTGGCGTTGGAAGGTATTTCAGAGCTCTTTAGATCCATCAATCTACTGTTTCCAAAATTTTCCGTAGGTACATTTTATTCAACTTTTTGGGATTTCACATTCTACTTTATTACTTGGACATCTTGGCACCTCGAAAGGATTTATTTGTGTTGGATAACATATTTTGATCTATTTTATTAGTTCTGAGGTTGTTAGTCTCTGATTTTTTCATTTGAGTATCATGGATTTTTCTATACAACCTTTTTGTGATCAACTTGGACATGGATAATTAAGTCTTGGTGAAATGGCATTGTGACACATCTCAGTTGGCTTGACATTTTTCCTTATTTGAATGGGCTCATACCTACACCAAACACACTAGGGAGTTTATCAACATGGGGTATCATCTGAGATCATATTGTAGGGGTTATATGTTCTAGTGTTGATTTTGACACTGTGTGTTGTATCAGATATTGATTGTCCCCGCACACTTTGGACATGACTTTGGGACATCCGTGGAGACCCTCATATCTCTCCATACCCAGAGGACCCCGTTGCAAATTGTCTCATCCCTATTGCAGATGTAGATAGTATACCCTTTGACGGCGATACTTTAGATGAACTTGAGTATTTCACAAGTCTTGCATGTTTCAATGGCTTAGAGACTTGTATTCATGTTTCCACTCTTCAAATCGAGGCTATGTCATCATCTTTTGTTGTTCCTAATCTATTTGACATTGCCACATCCTTGGCCCCTATTGATTCAATGCAGTAGGACATACATCTTCTAGACACAACTACTTGAGATTCATATCTTGCAGACATATCATCCTTGTTTGTGGAGTCCTATATTGCAGATCTGGAAGATTATTTTAATGAAATTCATCTCCTCTTTGTTGGCAGCCACATTACTATTGTTAGCCCACCATCATCTTCATCTTTGCAGCATGCTCTACATCAATCTTCACTAGTTTTTGGATCGACATCATCACT